>PVJX010029233.1:0-23118 GCA_004027295.1 Dolichotis patagonum
ATTTTGTTTATCATAGACATGCTTTTTTTTTAGGAAAAATGCTACTTACTCATTCCCATTGGCACTAATATGGGATGGAAACTACTAGGCAAAGTCTCCCATTCAATGCATGTAGCAGAGATTATTAACTGAACAGCTCTCCACAACCTACATCCCTCACTCTCAAAAATCTCTCTCGATACAGCTCCAAGGTAGCCATGGACAAATTAGTGTTGAAACAGGAGAGGAAGTCATTTTCTTCTCCATTTTTGGTTAATGGCAAAAACATCCCCAATAAGTTGTATTTTTCCAACTATTATAAGTAAGTTTGCATTCTCTTAAAATAATAGCTAGTGGAGAAGGCAATAACACACTGATACACTTGTCTACAGCAATGTGTGTTCCAAAACTTATAAGGTTTTCTAGGCATTATTTTCAGTCACAGAGAAAATTAACTGAACTGAACACATGTAACTAAAGAAAATGCACATTTGGACAAAAACAAAGATTCTTTTTACCCTGCAAATATTTCTTCCTACTCCGCTTAACTTTTTTAAAATGCAGATCTGGAAGCAATTTAGTAAATCTATTTCATGTAAATTATAATTCACTTTGCACAGAAATCATTTGTTTTCTTTAAAAAGAGGTAGATAAATTTAAAGACAAGGAAATCATGTTTAAATCTTAACCTCAAAGTTCAGTGAGGCAGAAACAGACCCAAGGTACTGTGCCAACTCTAAATACACACTAGGGTGTTTAAATTGCTGTTACTGTCCACAATGCTACATTGTTATTTCACAATCTTACACACTTATAGCTTTGACTACTCAGACATTTTTCTGAATATGATCATTTTAATTCAATCTGCCCACCACATAAAACTGAAATGAATTAGAATTTGTATACCACATGCACCATGCCCAAAAATGCAGTGCTGAATTTACTCAAAGCTTGCTAACATAAGTTTCTCAAATAAAAATAATATATTCATGGAGTATGGGTTGCCTGAAACAGGAAAATGTGGTGTTATGGGATGTCCACCCCATTGCACCCTCTCAGAGGAGTCATCTGTTGTTCACAGCTTTCATTTTGAACAGTGAACCCTATGCTTCCACCTCTCCAGCCCATAGATGGCTAGAGAAGCATCAACAATTTTCAACCGTTAGTAAGATTAAAAAAAAAATCTAGAAAGCAGAATCTTAGAACAAAGCAAAGAAGATTGATCTAAAGTGTAAATAAAAAGAGAATGTCTCTCTCCCTATGAGGAAACCCAAGATCATCGATTTTTCCAGGAAAACATCCCTCAACGATCAGGTTTTGAAAAGTATGCCTGTGCAAAAAAAAAAAAATAAAATCACATCTCTGCTGGCCAGCAGACTGAGTTCAAGGCATACGTTCCCACTGGGGACTACAATGGCCACATCAGACTAAATACTAAATGCTCCAAGGAAATAGCCGTAGAATCACCATCCTGGTTAAGGTCTACTTTCTCCTCTTTTCTGTCATATTCTCAGATAGGTTGACCTCATAAATACAGAGCCCGGTCAGGAGGAGGGGCACATGTCAAAAGTGACTCTTTTCTCTGTCCTAGACTTCAGTCCTCTTATATCCCTCTTCATCAGATATGTATCTCTTTCCGGCTGGGCAGAGTGGCACACATCTGTAATCCCATCTGCTAGGTCACAAGTTTGAGGGCAGTCTGGGTAACTTCCTTAGATCCTGGCTCAAATAAAAAGAGTTGGTAGTCTAACCCAGTGTGAAGGCTCTGGGTTCAATTCCTAGTATTTAAAAAAAAGGTATAGGCCGGGGATCTAGCTCAGTGGCATAAGTGCCTGCTTGGAAGTGCAAGGTTGTGAATTCAATCCCTGTTACCAAAAAATAAAATAAAATTTTAAAAAGATGTATATTTTTCCAGTCACCCTTTTTTTTTCATTTTTAAATTTTAGTGTTTTGGTGCATGTGTGTAGTATATAATGTTTATGTTTCTCATGGGAAATTGGTATATGTACATAACACATCTTTCTTTTTCATATCGCTTTCCCTTCCCTCCCTCCTTCCTCCACTCCTTGATCTCTTTTTTAATGCATATATTTGCATACATAATGCATACATAATGTTTACATTCCTTGCATGGAGTTGGCACATATACATAACACATTCCAATTCTTCTTTGTTCATCCCTTAGCCATTAACTCTCTTTAGTCTGCTTAAATGTATCATCAAATCTGTTTCATCTAAACCCACTCAACGTTGCATTTTCCTATAACTTTTTTTCTTTATCCAGTTTATGATTTTGAAAGACTCAGATAAATTTCCACTTTCACACCTCTCATTTTGCCCTGAGCCTACTGCAAGCTACTTTTACCCTCATTACCTGGGGCTCATCTCACTATATTCTTGATTGCTAAGTAGCTAAACACTACAATGTCTCTTAAAACCAGAGCAGATGTTCCATTTACCCCACCAGATCTACTCTCTACCATTTCTACTCTACTCTTTGTTCAGAGAGACTGACTTACATAAGCCACATCAACAGCTCTTTTACCCTTTGGCCTCCACTTGGGTTTTCTCAGTAGGAGGCATCACAGAGTACCAGAGTATAGGCGGTGTTCCTCTAGTTCCCTTCATTCCAAGCCACGGTTTTGTTGCACCTATATTTTTCCATTCATGACCACCACCTATGGCAAGAGGCGCCTTTCTACAAATATCTTGCTCTCCTCTCCATTTTCTTCTCAGTCACACCATTTGAAGAGGGTAGAAGTTTCCTGATCAAGATCTGAGTGATTTAAATCCTTATCATAATCGCATTACAGCAGAATGTGATAGCTCTGAACCTCTCCTTCATGATAGTCTGGTATCTTAGAAACTAACTTTTCAAAAGACCATCTTAACCTATTTTTTCAGTTATTCTTTGTTAATTTTTTATGGTGGGGTTCCCCAGAGCCTGAGTCCTATTTTTACACAATGAAATTTTGATCCAGTATCCCCGCTTTAGCATTCACCAAAGGCCCAATCCTTGGTATCTAATGGGCATTAAATAAATGTTTCCTGCATAAGTGAATATGCACGTGATCTGCTGATCTTACTCTCTGCCCTATGTCTCCCTTGTGGTCTACTTACATATATTTATTATTCTCTACTAAACCACCCTTCTTTGATATCTCACAAACATCTCAAAATCAACATGTGCAAAAATGGATGATTATCTTTATCCTTAAATCTTATTTCTTGCATCTTCTATATGATTTAATTTCAAATCTATCTGCTCAATCATTTAATTCAGAAATCTAGAGATCATACTAAAAACCACATAATTCCACCATTGTTCATTAAGTCTTGTTAACTCTGCTGTATGAACTTCTCCATTTTAGATTTTTTTTGTTTTCCATCTGCTATCTTCATTAAGACCCTTAGTTGATTAATGCAATATTTTTTCATTTGGATCTCACTGACTTCTGATATCTTTGAACTATCTTCAAACTTATCTTAATACGTTTCTTTACTTGCAATAATTTAATGGTTCTCACTTTTCACAACCTTTTGAACAGGTAACCTACCTAACTTTCAGATTTTCATTTTTTACTTCTAACATGTATCACATACTACAAAACTTGACACTACTTAAAAACATAGCTTACCTTCTTCGGTTAGAACATTATATATACCTTCACATTTTGAAAAGACTTTTCTGCAAACGATATTACACTTCTGTCACTTCCCAGAATGTCAAACAAGACTTGATTTATTGCAGCATCATTCCTATGGGAAGACTGTGATTTGATATAAGCAAAAATTTTGACAAAGTAGTACTCGGTAACCAATTGACTGTCCAAGTGCTAAATATGAAGATTACCTTGCTATATACGACTCTTGCATGCAAAGATGACACATTTACAGGACTGTTATAGTTTATTGACCTTCAAGTTCTAGGTTTCATACTACTGAATGTTTAGAAATAATTTTGTTTTGCATTGTAAACAAAATTGACAAGTTAAATCAAGTACTTTAAGGAGGTAGATATGCATTTAATAAGTTTAGTTATTTTAATGATATGTTTAAATGGGTTGAAGTATAAATGAATTTTTAAATATATTGGATTTTTTTAAAGGTTCAGAAACATTTTCTGATTTTTTAAGAGCAAAAAATTTGTGACAGAGGTTTAATAAATACATTTGGAAGAAATTGACTCGTGGTTCACTAACTGATTTTGGAGGCAGTTAATAGTGTTTTCATAACTTCTGTCTAGACTAAAAGGTACAACTATGGCCCCCACCAGCCTCTGAGAAATCATGGCTGAAAAAATGGTCTTGTAGGAAGAATAAAAAATTCATCACTTACAATACCAAGGACTATAAATCTAAAAACCAGGGATGTGAAGATTGCTATTGTGTTAGGAACCCAAATGCTATTTACATATGTCTCCAGCAGAATTTCCAAAGAGCTTTCTGCTTTTGTGCTGGCACAGAATATATGTACCAAGAGTAGTTCACAGATGAGTAATTGTGGGAATTTAAAAAAAAAAATGTGTAGACCATCTGTTAGTTTCCACTCCATAAAGTCTCACCAGTCTTCTTCATAAATCAAGGGCAGGGGCCCTAATTGGTTTTTTTTTTTTCCTCTCCTGCCACTCCCATCCACACTTGAGATTCTATAATTCTCCTAAGTTAACACTTGAGAAACACTGGTGTTTTAGGAATAATATTGAGGATGTCCAATATATTCTGAGTCAAAGCGCAATGGAACTCTTCTAAATTACCTCCTTGGGTAAATGTACTAATTTATTGAAATATTCTTTATTCCAAGTTCATGATAACATAGAAATTAAATAATCTTTTGAGTAACTAAAATTTTTGCAGTCATTTTAAGCTTTGGTTGTTAGCAGTTGAAAGATCTTTCAAATAAATTATACTGGCTCTGCCTAATTCATATCATAGATCCAAGAGTCTCTGGTTAAAATAATATTAAATCCAAATCCCATCAACTCCATTTGTCAAGGACCCTGCTTTTGAATCATCCATTAGTTCCAGAGAAAGCTCTGTGACCTAAAAGATGAGACAGTCATGTAATTAACACAATATAAGGCAGAATTGGGGCAATATCAAATTCTATTAGGAGTATTTAGAAATCCACATCACATTAGTATTTGCATTTTATGGTGAAAAACAAGCAGTTTTGACAGGCTATATGGAAGGAAAAAGATAGAAAGAATGTTAATGAAACAAAAATTAAGCAAAACTCACAAAATTATAGAAGTCAAAGTGTGTTTTCACAACAAAGACTCCCAAGACAGGGAATTTTTGGTCCTTGTTCCATAAAGTCTTTATCTCTCTGCCACTTTAGAATGATTAGGTAGGAAAGCTAAAGCATGGAACAGAGTAAGTGTTCAGGGTGTAGGAACTTTACCTAAAGCTCTGAATAAGCTTTCAGAGGAGATCAGACAAGTAAATTAGACACAGAAAAGGTTAATATATAATACAAGTCTTAGCTACTGAATATTCAGCTGTTCAGAGATAAAAACTGTATTAGACCTGCCAATTTCCACTGATCACCTTTTCTTTTATAATTTCTTCTTTCACAGTCACTGAAATTTTCCCAAAGTGATAAATCCAAAAGAATAAAATGTGCAATCAAGAATATAAACCATTCTAGATTATTTTGCCTCCACGTACTATCAAATGAAGGGATCAGAATACAGGTTGGGAGTGTCTCAAGTTAAAACATTGTTTGATTGTATATGTATCAATGTAGTAAATACATAAACTCACTCACCCTTTCTCTCTGCTTTCTTTTGCCTCTTTTTCTCTGTCTCCTTCTTATTCTCTTCCTTTCTCATAAATATATTATAAAAATGATATGTACATTTTATAACAAAAATTACTTTATCCTAGTAATTTGCTAATTCATTAATCTGACATTTCTGAGGAAAGTAATCTTGTTCCTGAGTGAATATTCATATATACACATATGTGATAAATATTTTAGATATACATAAAATATATGTGTGCATGTATACATGGTCATAGAAAAGACAAGAAAAATAGTATTTTTTAACAGATTGTGTTATTCTTTTTTTAATAATTGTTTTTTAATTTTATTTAAAGAGAAAATAAAACAACCAGACAAAACAGAAAAATGGTAGCAACAATACAGAATTCCAAAGGGAAAAAAATAAAAGAACCAAAAACAAAAAAGACAAACAGACAAAAAAAACCCAAACAACAACAACAACAAAAAAAAAACCACTAAGAAATCACCACTTGATCCGTTACATACTCTCATCATTGGAAATAGTCGTCAAGTTACAAAATTAGAGCAGACAAAGTAGACATTCAAACAATGAGACTGTTAACAGTTTTGCTCAATCATCTAACAAAAACAGTAGTATGATCATCTATCTTACACACTTAAACTTACGTGCAGTTATATCCTTTAGAGCACTTTCCTCTCCTCTCTTTTTTACAGTAGCAATTACACGTTTTGGGTTTTATTACTCAGACGGTGTTATTCTTGTATGGAGGACAGTGGAGCATGTCATACATCTCAGAAAATCCACTCTGCTGCTGACCCTTAGAGACACAATTGAAAATGCAGGTGTAGCAGTCTCACTGACTAAGAACAGCCAAGCAGTGTTTCACTGTACAAATAAATGTCTGGAAGCTGATGGCCACCACTGTGAGCACCTCTTATAATTATAGAAGCCAGCAATAACTAGTATTAATCTCATGATGACTCAGTAAATTTAGTATTAAAATATTTATATAAATTTTTCTTTCTTAAATTGTGTATATACTTTTTGACACTCTCTCTCTCTCTACCTTTCTTCTCTCTCTCCCACATCCCTCCCTCCATCCTTCCCTCCCTCCCTCATGTAAAATGTGTATTACGTATGTATGTGTCATTAGACATATATAATGTGGTCATGAAGCATTTATAATATAAAATAGCAATATTGAATATGGCCAGCACCACTATCCAGCTGCCAAGAATGTCAGACTGCCCAGAGAGTAAGATGTGATAGGGTATTTATTTTAATAGCTTTCCTTCTACTTTCTTCCCTCATCAAAACTCCTTTTGCCTCCAGGGGTCAGCAACTCCCTTGACGAAGTTTATCTGTGGTGATTGTAAACTCAGATACTTTCAAAGTGGATTTTAGCAAGTCAGGTGCTTTTCCCATGAACTTTTACCAGGCATCTGGTAAACCCTATAAGCAACTTCCATTCAGAACTCTATCAGTCCCAATGCTCACTCACCTGGTAGATCATAGCCCATGCACTCATCAAGTTTTGTTCCACATTTTGTAATGCTGAATGCTACCAAAGAAGGGAAGAGATGACCTGGGCAGAAGTATGCAGAAATGCTGATCTGGCCTATGAATCAGACCATGAGTAGTCCTGGAAGACACAAGGAATAATCAGTTAAAAAACCAACGTAAACTGAATCTCAAAACCTTTTATATTTCATAAGTATAACAGTATTTATCTTCTTTCAAACATGTTGAATGTCATTAATTCATTAAGTTAGTTTGATAATATCATAATAAAAATGAGAGATAAATAAATCACTGGTTCTAAATTAACAGCAGTTGACTAGATCATTATACAATGAATCTTTGCCCAAAAAAACACAAAATAATCTATAAGAAAACTCATAAACTCTAGGAAAGCTTTCATTCTGATGTATGTAACATTTCAAAAAAGAAAAAGTCATACAGAAATCTTCACTCAGTAAAGCACAGTATTTAAAATTCTTGGTGATGCCTTAAATTTTCTGACTCTACATGCTTTAACAAGCTTTGCCTTACACTCTCACATCTTTTACATTAGTAAAAGTATAGATTCTTGAAGAGATATTTAAATTTCACTGGAGCAAAACAAAAAAAAAGTCTTTTTAATCAAATAAACCACAGTGTAAACATACTCAAAGTTAAACTGAGTAAATTTTATAGAAACATTGGATTAATCTACACTTCAATTATATCAGAACTATCAGCTCTACAATGGTTTCAATGTTTCCTTTTTAACTCTTTACATTAGTGATTAATACATTAATCGGAAAATTTTACTTTCAGTCAAAGCTTGATATGGAATTCTTGTAACTTAGTTATGAAAGTCACAATAACTTTAGTTAAACTATAACAGTCAAATAGAATTTTCTAGCTTTTATACCTTCTTCATGGTATCTTTTTCAGATTTCCAGCACTTAATTCTAGGCTGTTAATACTTAATATAGGTTTGTCATTTCTATAAAGCCAAGTTTAAAGCTACTTCAAAAAATATTTTTATACATTTCCTTTAGCAGTTAATACTTGGAAGACACAGAAGGAAAACGTATTATGTGCGCAGTGATTGTAGAGAAAAGTATATCTTCATGTGTTAATTCTAGGGCACAGCAGATGAACTATTTATCTGGTGAAGAATTTGACTCTGAAGCTCTTGTTTAAAATATAACTATCATTTTAAGAAGTCAACATGATATTTAGAACATATTATTACAATTTTACATATTGAAGGCAACTTTAAACTTTAAATTATAGAATTATTTCAGTTTTTTATAATTTAGGAAGTACATGTTTAAAATTGTGTCTGAATATATGAATAAATGCATATTCTCCCAGAGAACAATTGGAGAGAAGTATTAACTGCATGTTTTAAATTGGTTTACAAAGGTATTGATTAGCATAAAAATTAGAACTCTGCCCAAAAGGCAAGCAAAACCATTTTCAATTTCCCTCCCTTTTATCCACAATGATAATGTCTTATAATACTATTAGATGCTTACAGAAATATTACAGAAGTATGTACCATCTTACAGCAATATTTATATTATACTGCAGTATCATTACATGAGTGATCTACATATTTAAATCCTTTAAATTTGATGGTTAACTTTAAAATTTAAAACTGAAATCACAGTTAATTCAGACAATTGACTGTACTGTCCCAAGTCATTCTTAGAATCTTCCCTAAGTGTGGAAATAAGATCAATCATGCCCTCTTCTCAAGGTTTTGCCAATGTTTTCCAATCATGATATTCAATTTCTTAGCCAGATGGGTAGATTAATTAAAGATGGTAAAGTGAAGGCCCAAGGAAGATATTATAAAATATCCTATACTGAAAAGATTACATGGCTTAGGTTTGACAAATGTGAAGTGACGTTGCTGGACCCTTTTGTAAGTGGATAAAGAAATTGGTTCATCAAGGGAAGAAAGAATCCTTACCAGGAACCAATGAGAGGAACAATCATCAGAGCCTACAAAGGAGCAAGGCCAAGCCAATGACTCAGAGGGCAAGGCTCACA
Source organism: Dolichotis patagonum (assembly GCA_004027295.1). Lineage (NCBI taxonomy): Eukaryota > Metazoa > Chordata > Mammalia > Rodentia > Caviidae > Dolichotis > Dolichotis patagonum. The sequence goes on from PVJX010029233.1 coordinate 9,278, forward strand.
AGAGATGAAAGGGGGTGGCTTTCAATCATTTTGTGTAGAACACAGCTAAGGGATCCTCTAGATCAAAGCCTAGCAAAATAATTGGACAGGCTGAATACAACTAGATTTTAAAACCTCTGTTAGGAGTTCACTGTGCAAAACTGAAATACACTGGCTGTGTTAGATAAGTTTTAAAGATTCTTTCAGCTCTCTCACATCATAATGTTAGGAACTAAGAACTATGATAAGATGACATTTCTGATATGTGTAAGTGGAGGAAAAGGAGTACCTTACCTGCCCTGCCACTGAAAAATGAGGCTGTGGAGAATGGGTAGAGTACACATAATTTAAGTTTAATGAGAATTCCAACTGCATTTATGTTTAGGCAACATCCCATAAGTTTTAACTTTTATAAATGATAATTATTGGAAAAGTCAGTGTTTTAGTATTAATTGATTAATGAGTCTATTAGTTTGTGAGCTAAATTTGAAATCCTTCACTAATATCCTATCTTCTTAATGTTTTGCTCAAAGTGTTGCCATTCTCTTCTTACATGTGCAGCAAGGATTAGTGGTCTTACCCAGGAAAGAATAGATGTATAATTTTGTTATGTGTAGACTCATTTGTGTAGTTTCTCATAGTGATGAGAGTATAGGACCCAATAGCCTCATTTTTGTGGGCAAAGGATGAATAAACCTCAGAGAGGCAGATCTTGCTCATTCTTCCGGGAATCACTGACATTTTCTGTAGGTATGTAAACGTTGGGCCATGTAAATGTTGGGCCATGTCATTGTCCCATCAGAAGAATACAATAAAAGTTTGCTTGAGGAATTTTTTTGAAGTGCTGCCTCACTGATGTGTAGAATGCGTTAGTTACCTAGGAATATGCGGCATTCAAAGAGATCCCCCAGGCCCTTTTACAAATGGAGAGCACTTAGATGCTATTAAGGAAGAACCAGTTGATGACTTAAAGAAAGATAGACTGAATTTCAGGATTTCCTGCACAAAAGAGTTTAAACACCATAGCCTGGAGATCAACTAATTAGAAAAAGGTATTTATAGTTCATTATGGCCAGAATAGCACTTACCAACTGGTAAGCCTATTGGTGATAGCAAGTATATTGCCTTAAGTGACAGACACTGAGGGTTTGCCTCACCTAAAATGGGCAGTTATTTAAAGGCTTCTGCTAATGACTCTGGCTTTAGCCATAAGGAAGTGTTTTGCCCAGAATTGCCAGGTTTTCTGATATTTTAAGAGAAGCCAGATGCCCAAAAATTCATGTAAAAATGTTTAAATTAAACTCAATGAATATATGTTTTTTGGGTTGGTTTGTTCATTTTACTAAAACACTATGGCGATGATACAAAACTCGTCAGTGATAGTATCTAGCTGAGAGAAGTCTGTGTATAATGTCTTGCATAAGGGACATTTCAGTACTGGTGACTACTTACACAACTAGCAGTGAGTTCCAGGAGGAAAGGATTCAGTGTTCAACAGCCTAGGGATTGCTAGTACCTTATAGGTGTTTGACACAGGGTTTTAATTTGCAAAAAAATTACTTTCATATATAATGTAGTGACACACCTTACCAATTCACTGACTGGAGAATTGTCAGAGTGTTCTTCTGAAGGAACACCCTGCTACCTGATTTTCAGAGCTCACAGGGGCCCACCTTTTACTGGTATTCCTGAGATCCTGGGCCTGGGTTCAAGCCCCCTTCCTCAGACACAGTTTCCTTCTCATTGCACCTCTGCCTTACCTTATCATCCACATTCATTCTCTCTGTACAACAGTGGGAGCTGATGGGTATTAGAACTGATAGATAACAAATTAAGAAAGACTTCCAGTAAAATAGCAAAGTAGTAAGCAACAATAACTCAGCTTCTCCACGATTTAGAATCCATGCAGTGGAAATAGACCATTTGGGAAAGAAAAGAAGGAGAGAGGTAGATCTTGGGACCCAGGAAGGATCTGATGGGAAAATTGGAACCTACAGAGAAACTGAAGAGGCAAAACACAATGTGGAAAATGGAAGAGGAACTCTGCACTTTCTCCCTGGATCCTGGCTCACAGGGCTCACAAGAAAGGAAGACTGAATCTACAGCAAAAAAGTGGAAGTGGGGGACTCAGAGACCTCCAGGGAGCAACACAGCAATGGAACAGACCAGTGGACTGTGTCTGCTGCAAAAGTTGGTGAGTAATTCCAGTCAAAGTACCTGTCATTTCCCTTTGAGATAGGGGCCTGACACCATCGCAGGGAGGAGCCACCTGAACCTCGGAATCAGAGCATTCTCAGGTTGACTTCATTTTAGGGCTCTCAGTGCTACATTCCCACAGTGACCAGGTAAGAGACAGCCAGAGGATAGAGCCAGGACCAAGGAGCCATGGTCAGACTGGCAAGAGATCTCCAAAGCACTTTCAGCTAAAGGACTCAGGCCCTACGCAGATGATCAGAGACCAGGCTCAGCCTGAATCCTCGGGATTTGAAAGTTGCAGAACACCCTCTCCCTAATCATACTGAATGCTGGTGACTGCATCCAGCACAGATATGGAATCTGATATCTTATCTACCAGCATGATCGGGGCATGTATTGAATTGGGTACTGCTGAAAAACTGTAGACCCTGGATGAAAACCACGTTTAAAAACAGTGGGGAAATTTCTTTTTTTCCTTCCATATATATTTTCTCATTTTGTTTTGTTTTTGTTTTGTATGTGCATTGTTTTTATTTGTTCTGTTTTTGTTTTTTCTTCTTTTCTTTTTTTTCTTTCCTTCTTCACTAGTTTTCTGAGGCTTGGGAAATCTTCCTTCATCCTTCTGCCTTGCTTCTTACCTCTTCTTATTATTTCTCTTTTTCATTTTTTCCTTCTTTTAATTTTTCTCCCTTTAATTATTTCCCTGTTATTTTTACTCTCTATGTAGTTTTTCTCTCTTCTTTTGTATTCTATTTCCCAACAATTTTTCATCTTGAAAAATTTTACCTAGTTCTATAAACATCTTGAACTCCCCAACAAGATCATCTGTACCTCTTCTCATTCCTCCTTATCATGTCATAGAGCATTGTTGACAAACCTATGGCACATGTGCTACTTGTTTTCTTTGAAGACAAAAGATGCTAATTTATGAGTTGTGTGTTCAAAACAAAAGCCTCAGTATTCAGGTTAATTGCAATGTAAGCATTCTGCAATAAGTAACTGGATTTTGGGTTGCAGTTTTGGCACTTGTCTCTAAAAAAATGGTTCACCACCATTGTCACAGAGTTTAAGGTTTCAAAGTTTTCCTCTTGCATTTTCCCATTCCCAAACCCTCTATCTTTAACAATGTAACCATAAAGCTATGTTAATCTTTGATGGTCAACTCTGTAAGATTATTGTTGACTTCTTTTCTACCTTTAGTGGACATACAGCTGTCTCATTTAGTATTTAGTACATATTAGCTCCAAATCAATATAGTAACTCTAAAACTTATGAACATTTGACTTTCAAACTTTTTAAAGTATACTTTATATGATTCGCTTTGTTGGCTTAAGAATGAATTCAACTTACAAACAATTCTTCCAGAATTCCACTTGTTCATAAGCTGGGGACTTACTGTACCTAAATTGCCTTGATGTTTACATCATAATGACCAATTTCTTCTCTAGGATTAGGAGTAGTACATAATTGGTTCTTATTGTGTATTAACACCTGATTTTCCTTGGATGATACTACTGCAGCCAATTTACTTGATGTTTACAGGGTCACATAACTGTGACTATTTCTTTGTAAGCCAACACTCAGATTAACTTTGTGACATTAACAATTCTAGAGTATGTTCTTAAAGAACTTAGTTGTTGGGCTAACTATATAGCATCCTATCCTTTCAAATTAACCAAAGTGACCAGATCTTGGGGCTGTGGCAAAGGATTATAGTTAGCCCAAAGTACATTACTGAAAAGCAATTAAAAAGATCTGCATACTAGTAAAAAATCTTTACATTAAAAACATTCACAAACCTAGCATAAAACAAAACAAACAAACAAACAGAAACATGAGAAGATAAGAAACCAAAATGCCTCCTCAAAACCCCGTTTCCCCTAAAGCCAATAAAGGGCTCAACATAGTATAAGCCACACACCCAAATAAGTCAAAAGGATAACAGAGAAGTACTGAGCAGGGTTAGAGATGATATAACTAAACAGATAATGGAAGTAATAACCAAAAAGACACAGAAACTTTTAGAACACATTCATAAAAATCTAGAAGAGCTAAACAAAATGATACAAAGAATGAATGACCAGCTTACCAAGGAATGAGAATCCGTGAACAGTTTTCAATCAGAAACCCAAGAAATTAAAAATCATATTGAAAGCATCAGTAGCAGAAGCAAGCAATGTGAGGTCAGAAATTCAGAACTAGAAGACAATGGTGGCTCCAAAGACCAACTACTCAAACATACCTTGAAAAAGAAGAGAACATGAAAAATGGATCTAACAATGGCTAGATGATGAAAAGAAAAACTATCTAAGAATAATCAGAATAAGTGAAAAATCAGGCCTGTGAAGCAATGGAATGAAATAGTGCAGAAATAACTCTATGAATGCTTAGTTACATTATGTTTGATAAAGGGTTAAAATCATTCCTCTGGTGGAAAGATAACTTCCTTAGCAAATGATTCTAGGAAAATTGGATATCTGTATGCAGAATACGGAACTTAGACCCTTGTCTTTCACCATGCATTAAGCTAAAATCAAAATAGAGAAAGATCTAAGCATAAGAACTGAAACCCTTAATCTATTGTAAGACAAAAAGGTGAAACCATTAAAGACATAGGTGGAGGTAAAGATTTCTAAACAGAACTTTGGTTGCATAAAAAATAATACCAAGAATCAACAAATGGGATCACGTCAAACTAAAAAGCTCCTGCACACCAAAGAAAACTACCAACTGGCAGCCTACAGAATGAGAAAAACATTCTGCCAGATACTCCTCAAAGAACTACTATCTGGAATATATCAGAAATCAAAGAAATTATACCTCCCCCAATTTAAGAACCAATCAAAATGAATAGACACTTCTCAAATGAAGAAGTATAAAAGTCAATGAATACATTTAAACATATTCAATATTACTGACCATTCAAGAAATGCATTCAAGAAATGCAAAACAACACTAATATTCCATCTCATTCCAGAAAGAATGGTTATCATTAAAAATCAAATCCCAGTAAGGCTGCAGGGAGTTGGGGCAGGGGGCTCTCTTTGTTGTAGATGGGAGTGTAAACTGGCACAGGCACTACGAGAATCAGTATGAAGTTCTTCAAAAAACCCAAAATAGAAATTTCATTCTACCCAGCTATTCTTCTTCTAGGTATCTTCCCAAAAGAATTAGAGATATCAAACCACAGTGATACATGCATACTCATATTTATAGCAGCACAATTCATAATCGCTAAATCTGGAAGCAGCCTATATGTTCATGAATGAGTGGATAATGAAAATGTGATATTTATACACAAGTAAGTACTAATCTGCCATGAAAAAGGATAAAAATGAGTAATCTGTACAAAAATGGAATATACTGTTACCATAATATTAAGTAAAGTAGATCAGATACATAAGCTTAAATATTGCGTGACTTCTCTTATATGAGAAAATTCAGTATATACACATAATTAAAATAAAAGATGGATAACAGGAAAAAGAGAGACAAAGGAAAAAATTTTATAACTCAACATGGACAATGTACCTAAAAGTATGTCATAATTTAGTATAATTGACTTATGTGTTTTATTCTGCCTATTAGTCGGTTGTTAATCTGTACTATGATTAACTTTATAAGGGTTTATAACATAAATAAATAAATCTGATACTGGCAAAAAAAAAGTGCAGAGGGGAAGGGGTGTCAATTACCCACAATGAATGTACTGCAAACATGTACTAATAGAGATGAAAAAATACATAAATAAAATGCTAGAAAAAAACAAATTAGAGAGCTGAGAAGGACTTGTCACAGGTGTTGGGCGAGTCTCTTCTTTAACTTCATTTTAAAAAAGAAAGAAAATAAAAAGTAATCAAAGGTAAAAATTTTCCTGAAATAGTATTCCAGCTGCCGAGGTGTTCCACACTGAGAAATCTGGACATCAGATGTTCCTTATCCATCTGGCCTAAGATAAGTCAGAAAAGGTTAGGAAGCAAATAAATGGCCAACAGCTTACATGGGTTCTGTGAATATTCTCCTTCGAAGACTATTACCCTTGCTCCAAAAGAGACAAAGCTTACACAAGCTGTTATTAGGAATGTTTCATTTTCTGAGTCCATGGAAATGGACTCCTTTTTTTTTAATATGAAAGATTACTGAACAAATTCTCACATTCTCTTAAATAAGAAAGATCACCACTAATTGAAAAGTTCAGTGGCCCTGAGATTTTCCTGTTAGAGTAGGATATGTTAAAATAAAAGAAGTTCATTTGCTTCAGGTATGTTGCTGCCTCTTTATCTCAAAATGTTTTTGGGCCCTTCTTATACTTTAAAATTTTTTTATTTTAAAATGAAAAAGAATAAAAACAATTGTACAGAATTTAAAAACAAAATAATAGATTAACAATGGATAATATATTGCATATTATTATCTTCAAAAGAATTGCTCAGAGTACAAGATCTAGACATGAAAAAATAAGCAATGAAAGCACAAAACTTTCTTTTTGATGAGCTAACAGAGATTAGTAGTATCTATCAAATATATATGATATGTATATACACACATATATATAATATTTTCTCTTCTTTCTTTTCCCCTGTCCCCCTCCCCAATTGTTCTTTCTTTTTGAGCAGTATCTTCCTCTTTCACACACAAACTCTCCATAAATAATTGTCCTTATTCTATACACCAAACCACCTACTAGATCACTCTTGGCCCACTTATGTTCACATGGCTTACTTGGACTCATTGCTAAGATTGAAGTTTGGTAGCATTTCTTCTGAGGAAATTTCTCTGACCTTCTAAAGCCAGTTCTGATATCTTTCTTCTGTAATTACCTTTTGCTTTTTCTTTGCTCCTATCATAGAACTTATCCTACCTTTTGTTCCTTCTATCAATCAATATAATTAGCAAATGTGATGCCTTTGGAATATAACGGTAAATAAACACAGGCAAATTATACGCTAGTGTAAAGACAGACAAATAGTGATAACCAATGCAAAAAGAGAAACAGCATGTTATGAGACAACGACATAGGTCTTTGTACTAGTAGAGGTCATGGAAGGGAACATGAAGAGTATGAGTTAATTGAGCAAAGAAAGGGGAAAGAAATTTCACCATGTGGAACAATAAGATATATTCTTTTATAAATGCTGTTTTCTTATTAGTCTTTACCATTATACTGAAAACTACGTGGGGTGGTGTTATCATCTTATTTATGCTTTTATGACTTAACACATATAAAGGTGCCTGAAACACAGGAGATGGTCAATAAATATTTAATTCTAGACCAATATCAACACTCAAGTGGGAAGCAAACAATGAGTAGATGTCATCAACAGTATGCTGCAATACTACTCTAAGCTAAGTGTTTTTGGAAGTATGATTTACAGACAACCTCCTGGGCTTCACTCCAGATCTGCTGAATCTGAATTTCTGTAAGTGAAGAATGAATACATGTATTTTTAGAAGTTCACCAAAAATGGTGTTTAAGTATTCTGACTTTTGAGAATCATTAGTCTAAAGAGAAAAAAATGGCAATACCAGACATTTGATCTGTACCGTGATCTTAGCCAATTGGTTGGGAATCCAGACACCAGGCTCAATTACCTTGTGAAGTTTGGAGAGAATATCCACAGAGTTCCAACTCTGTGGGCTGCAGATTCATAGCACAATTCAATATAAAACATCAAAATGACCAGCTATGGTTGCACTAGTTAATAGTGAATATTAATGCCCTATACTGAGGACAAACAATATGTCAGGATCTGAGCTGAATAATTGACAAGAATGATGTGCACATAAGCCTCACAGCAACACTATAACAGAATTTTACTATCAACAAGTGCAGACAAGGAAACTCTAGCACAGAATTATTCACTAAACTTTCCCAGATACACAGTTAGTAAGGCAGAGTTTTACATAAAGTCAAGTAGTCTGTCTCCAGCTGCAATCTTGAATTTTCCCCCTTTAGATTCAGCTCTGCTTTCTTTTTTTAATTTAATTTAATTTTATTTTATTTTTTTTATTTTGAAAGTAGTAGAAATACAACAGAACAAGACAGAACAAAGCCAGCTGAGACAGTGCAGTGACTTTGGTGCAGAACTTCACAGCAGGTTACTGGGATAACAGTAATAGATACCATAGTATATCTCATTATCTTCACAATAGTTGTCTAGTCAATTAAGTATAGCAAAATCAAACCAAAGACAGAACCTTATAAAATCAATCTAAGGAGAATATTGAATAGAGTAAAGCAAATAATCATAATGAAACAAAACTGAAAACAATACCTGCTTTCAAAGAAAAGATAGAGGAGACTCCCCATATTTGCTATGTTGCATACAGTCATCCTGCCAAGAGATGCTCAGACCTCTGTCCCCAGTTGCTAACGGGGGAGTAGGGGGTGGGGTATTTGATTCCAAGCCTGAGCACCGGTAGGTTCAAGAGACACTACTGGGTCTCCTCCTGGCACTTACCAAGAGGGCAGGTGAATTGCTTCTTTGTGCAGGCTCCTGGGTTCCTCTGCTTCCAAAAGTAAGACTCAACAAATAAAAACTTTACATAATGAAAAATTCTGAATGCAATTTATATTTTAGGGGAAAGATTTACATGATCTGAAGAGAAACCAGAGTATTATAATGTATATTTTAAGTGCAAAAAAATAACCTTAAATTTATTACATTATAAATGTAAGATTATTTTTCATTCTAACTATGCATTTGTATTTATTTATTTATTTTGAAGAGAATAAAATGAAGTGAAAGAAAACAGAATACAGTCAATCAAAACAAAACAATGAATGTGACACAGGACTTGAAAACAAGATAAAAGGAAATCAATAATGGCCACCATAATGCCTCTTGTTATCTCCAAAATAACTTCCCACACCATCAGACATAATAAAATCAAACAAAACAGAACAGAATAAAACCAATCAAAACAAAACAATGAGAGCAATACAGGATCTCAAAACAAGATAATAGGAAAACAAAAATGGCTACCATAAGCCTCTGGATCTTCAAAGTAGGTGCCTCTACTATCAGACATGATACAATCAAACAAAACAAAATAGAATAAAGTCTATCAAAACAAATCAAAGGAAGCAATACAAAGCTTCAAAACAAGATAATAGGAAATCTATAATGGCTACCATAATATATTTTGTTATCTTTGAAATAGCTGCCTATGCCATCAGATATAAGAAAATCAAACAAAATAAAACCAAACTAAACAGAACAATGAAAGCAATACAAGGTTTCAAAACACAATAATAGATTAACAATGGCCACTGCCTTCTTTTTTTAGACATTTCCTCCACTTTCACTTTCACAATATCTATTGTGCATTTTGGATCCCACTAATTCCCTTGGTTTTTTATACTAGGGAGACAACAAGATGTTTACCCATGTGACTGAATCATTTCACCCATAAGCATGATCTCAAATTGTATCCATTTATCTACAAGAGCCTCAAGGTTATCTTTCTTTATAACTAAGTAGCTTTCCATTGTATAAAAATTCTGTAACTTTCTTATCCATTCTTATCCATTCTGTAGTTGATGGGCAAGGTACCCCTGCTTTTTTCTGGTTCCCTGTCACATACAGCATTGTTTTCTCTTCTTTGACTTTCAATCTATGAAATGTCTTCCAAATTAAATGTGTTTCTTGTATAAAGCATATTGATGGACACTGTCTCCTGATCCTCTTCACTTGTGTTTCTTTTTATTGGTGAATTGAGGCCATCTATATTAGTGATTATGGCCAACATGCACTGGCTCATCTCTGCCACGCTATTTTCCAGCCATTGCCTACTTTTCCCCTCCATTCAGTTGTCTGCTACACTTGGTGATCCCCATCTGCTGCTGTTTCTGGGACTGTGGTCATTTTTCTCTCTCTTTAGAATGTCCTTCAGTATTCTTTGTATGGTTGGTTTGGTGGTCATGAATTCCTTCAGTTGTTCTTTGTCACTGAAGTATCTTCTTACTCCAATAATTTTGAAAAATAGTCTTGCAGGGTACATCAATCTGGGTTGGAAGTTGTTTTCTTTCAGGACTTGAAATACTTCACTCCAACCTCTTCTTGACTTGAGGGTTTGTGTTGAGAAGTCTATCATGATTCTGATGTGTTTTCCTTTATAGGTGATCTGTTTCTTTTCTCTAACTGCTTTTAATATTATGTTCTTGTGCTGGATTTCTGGGATCTTGATTAATATATGCCTGGGTATAGATTTATTTTGGTCATGGCTAGTTGGAGTCCTATATGCCTCACTTATCTGCATCCCACATCCATTTCCCATGTTTGTGAAGTTTTCTGCTATTACTTCTGTAAATAGACTTTTTATGTCATCTGTGTTAACCCCCGCTTTTTCACTGACCCCTACTATTCTTAAATTATTTTTCTTTGCATTGTCTTGTAGCATTGAGTTGTTATCTCCTGGTTCCTTGTTGTTTTTAACAAGATCTTTCCTTTTGTTATTGCTAGCTGAAAACATGTCTTCAAGGTCTGAAAGTCTATCTTCAGTTTCTTTCAATCAGTTTGGCCAGCTTTCAATGTAGCTTTTAATCTCCTGGATATCTTTTGAATCTACTGCATGCATTCTAAATCCTTCTTATATTATTCATTCAAGGTTTCCCTCATTTTCCTATGTTTCTCTATTTTTTATCTATGTCATCTTTAGAGACGCTTAGTAATTCTTACATTATGTTTTTCATTTCTTCTTTTACCTGAGATAGTATTTGTGTTCTAATTTATGTTATAGCCTCATGAAGTTGTTTCTTTACTTAAGTTGCCATTACTGCAGAAACTTCAGGTGTGCAACTCCCAATCTCTTCTGTGTTTACGTCTCCTGGACTTGCTCTGAATGGGGGTGGGGGTGGTTTCCAGAGACTTCTTTTTGCTTTGTTTTCACATTTTCCTGGGTTCTTCTGGACAAGCAGGTACCGGGGTGCCAGGCACTTTCCACATTGGCTACAATTTCTCCAAAGCATGACTGTTTGGTTCTCCTGGCTACAGGTCCATGATGATGGTCACTGGGTGCACTGGCTGTTGCTTTTCCCAGCCTGTGCTGGCTACCAGAGGCTGGAAGCAACCCTGATGGCTACTGGTATGCATATAGGGGTAAGGCTGGCCTCTGCTTCCTGGACCTGAGCTGGTTACCTGCGGGAAGAATCCCTGATGATACCTGGTATACCTATACATTCACTTTTAGATTAAAAACTTTGTTTAAACTGTTGTGAATAAATATGATCTTGTATTTTGGTTTTAAAATCAGTAAAGCCTTGGCCTTAATTAAAACATAGTGAGTACACTAATATATACTTGAACTATTTGTAATTTTTGTGTCAATTTTCTTGTAATTTTTGTGTCTTAGTCATTTTTCTCTTATTTCTGGGAAAAAATACCTGACCCTCAAAACTGGGGAAGGAAATGTTTATTTAGTTTACAGTTTTTGGAAGGTTCAGTCCATTCTCAACTGGCTCCAAGGCAGGGTGACATGGCTAATGGGTAACTGGTCATGGAGGCTGCAGCAGTTTCCAAACATGGCAAGAGAAAAAGGGGCAAAAAGGGGAAAACCAAAAAAAAAAAAAAAGCAATGGTGACAGGGCTGGGGATTTAGCTCAGTGGCTTAAGTGCCTGCCTGGCAAGCACAAGGTGGTGAATTTGATCCCTGGTACAAAAAAAAGGGGGGGGACCATGCCTGCTTCCCGCCCTTATCTTCTATGCTGGCCACCGGCCCATGGGCAGATGCAGCACTCAAACTTCCATTCCAGTGCTAGATAAAAAAAAAAGTCACAAATGCTAGACTCAACCAGCTTCAAAAGGCTGGCACTCTATGACTGCCTGAGGCTTTTGGGGGACATTTAAACACAAACCATAGCAGTGAGCAATTAATTTCAAAGGAAAGCAAAGAATTAGTTATTTAATTTAAATGGTAGACTATAGCAAAACAACAGTAAGAGTTTACAGTGGGGTCAGGTTTACAAAACACTTGAACTTCTATTATAACATGGGATACTGCATCCCTTAAAAGAGAACTAGTGCGTTAAGCAGAAAATATAGATTTCAGGGTATAACAGCTCTCTGAACATGAATGACTTACCTAAATTGTAATTTTGTTCTTTAAACAAGAATGGTAACTCAGAGTGTAATTGCTAGCAAAATAAAGGTAATATAGGTAAAACATTTACATGCATAAAATCCCTGGCACATAGGTAGGATTCTAAGTAGCAAGCTCGTCATTAATGCCTGTAGTTAAGTCACCCGGATCGCTATTTCTATCAGTAGCTACCAGTTCAGGGCAAGTCATCAAGTTCTTCTCACTTGAGTTGTCCTCATCAATAACACAGGTCACTGATAACACTCAAATAGCCATCTTTACAATTTGTTTCATGGGTTAAATGAGACAGTAGATGTGAAAGCATATACACTGTGTCATGAGCCTAATTTTTCAAATGAAGAAACTAAAAACTACTAGTTGGAAGCAAACTGTTCAGTGTCAAACTACTGACAAGTTGAAGAGCCAGGATCTGGAACCAAATCTTCAGTTCCTGAACCCATTTCATTTTATCACACAGCTGCCTTTTATAAAATTTTAAAGAACTTCCTTTGTATAGTCCAAGATTAGTCCCAGGGGCCAGGATAGGATTAACTGGCCCCCATCAAAAAAAAAAAAAAAAAGGAAAAAGTGAAAGTACGCAGCTGCTGGAGTGAAAAGTTATGCATGAGGAACAAACCAGCCATTCTGTTTCTAATAATAGGCTTCCCTGCCTACTGAATACAATGTCCTGAAGTCAGTCTTTGGCTTTTCTTGCATAACTCACAGTTGTTCTACGTCTCACTCTTTCTTCTATTAAAATGCTTCCATTATCTGTACTTTTCTCCCCATTTGCTATACTATCACTCCAGCTTTGCCTTAATTACCATAGGCTTGCTTACAGTAAACAAACTCAGGCTGTCTCTCCTTTTTCTGCTAAGGTACCTTGGAAAATATTACTTGAGGACTCTCCTCCAAAGTATTACTTCCAAGATTTAAGAGGGCCAGGATTATCCAGTGCTGTGCTGGAGCCGGCTCACGCTAGCTGGGGGCAGTGGCCTGTATCTATATATAACTGTTCTCAAACTCTGTGTTCAGTGCTGTCGTGTGGGTAACTTGTCCACCCAAATCAGTGAACACTCTAAATCAGGGCCTGTTCTTCCCCAGGAAGCCAGTTGCCAGTTTGTAAACATGTAACAGTACTGATCACATATGAAGTGGCCATTCCTTCTGGGTACTATGCACAGTGCCTGACACAGTGTGGTCCTCAATATGCATTTAACAAGTCAAAGTCACTCTCCTCAAAAATCTGTACATCTTGGTCACCAAAATTCATAGTTCAACTCTGCTGCTGAGCCCTCTAGATCCCTCTCCCTGTGAAGTGATTACTTTATTCCTTTGTAAGACTAAGGTCCACTTAAACCAGTATAGCCAGCACTGGCTCTGACATGGCCCTCAGTCAGTCCCCACCTCTGTGCCTCTGTTCATGCTCTTCACCCCACCTGGAGAGCTTCACTCTCCTGATTCCCCAAATCCTACCAGTGCTTTCATGGGTCATATCAAATTGCACACCTTTCATGAAGCTTTCCATCATTCTCAGATCTTCTGATCCATATATATTAGTCCCTTTGTTTAGCATTTTATTATTG
>PVJX010029234.1:0-23113 GCA_004027295.1 Dolichotis patagonum
ATTTGATAAGAGTATATAAGACTTTATGGTAAGCATAAGGCCCCATCTCATAGCTTTGAAGTCTTTCAAAGTTTTAAATCATCAGTTGGAATGGTGTTATCCTGTTTTGTTTGACTATATCATACGTGATGATATGAACAGCTGTTTTGAAGAAAACATTATGACAGCTATTGCTGATTTAATATTATCCTTCTTAGAAGTCCTACCATGCTTTTTTTGTTCTACTACCACATTGTGTCTTATTGGAATTTGAATATGTGTGATAGTTCAAACAAATTTTTTCTTTTTATCAAAAATGAGATATTATAGTACCCATTGATCATTTTCTGTTATTTGGTTGAGAAAGCCCTGTAATTCCTTTCACTATATGCATGGCTTTATACTATTGTGTTATGTTTGATATTATTGTAATTGAAACTACGCTCAACTATAGCAGAGTAAGAGATATGGTGTTAGATACCGTTGATGTCCAGTTGACTTAATGTAAAGTACTGTGTTGCCTATGTTGTCCTCTTCTGATCTGCTCTGTACTGCCCCCTTTTGTTTTATTCTCTTTTAAATAAAAAAAAATTTAAAAAAAAAAGGTTCATAACCGCTTAGGTAAATAGCAGGTTGCCCCTCCAATCTAAAAACTAAAGGAGTTAGTGGGACCCAAAATGTACAATGTACCCTGTGAAAGTGAAAGGGGAGGAATTGTCTAAAAAAGGAATGCAGAGGATATTGTTAATAGTGTATCAGGATTTAAAATCCACATTATTCTCACCACTCTGCATAGATGGATTATATTCTGCTCCAGTTTGGCTACTTGTACTAGATTTGAGGCACAGACAGATATTCCAAAAATAGCAGGATTTGTTATGGAGCCATCCTTAATTTCCTATTAACTTAATTTGAAGCCCTGTATAACTTACATTGTCTTATAATCACTGATCTTATTTGAATCTGATTTGTTAGATCCCTGTTTTGTCTGAACTCATTTTATTTGAATCTGTTATGATTGATAGTATCAAGTCTGAGAATATAGGCAACTACTCTGAAGATGACAAGATTCACTAAGATACCCACTCTGGTTTGACTATTACATGCTTTTAAAGTTTTATAATATCTCCAACGTTTTGTTTTTATTAATATTGTTATGTACTGTTATGTTCTATTATACTATGCCTGATGATATAGACAATTCTATTGACAATAACAAGAGAAATCATAGTAACCATTGTAGATCACCTTGTATTGTGGTTTTATATAATGTTTCATTTCATGTTTTTCTAGGTATTTGTTTGTGTTTTTCTTGCTTTGCTTTATTTTTCCCTCTAATACAGAAAGGATAGATATACATGTAGAGACTCATGCATGCATAGAAATTCTAAACAGTTTATGAGAACTGATTATATAAAGCATGAGGAAAGGAACAACTACTTTGAAGAAAAAGAGACACTATGGTACCCACTACAGTATGGCTGATTCAGTAGTGTCATGATGTGAAATCCAGCAGTATTATTATTATTTGTTCAGAGTGATTTTAGTCTGTTTTGTTTTGTTTAATTTCGTGAAGGCATGGACAGCTATTTTGAAGACAATCAGAGATACTATGGCAGCCATTGTTGACTTCCCTATTGTCTGGTCTTGAACACCTAAAACGTCTTCATTATCCTGTTTGGATCAGTTTTATACTATGTTGTTTTGTATGAATTCACTGTATGTGAAATATGGACAACTATTTGGCAGAAAACAAGAGACAATATGATAGATAGTGAAGATCTCCAGTTGTTTGGTTTGAAATTTGTGTCTCTTACATTGCTTTCTTATGTTCTGTTTTGTTCTGCTGTGTTTAATTTTACCCTCTTTAAAATAAAATTTTAAAAAATTTTTAAAAAAAGAATGAAGGTGGGGCATGCATTTGACTATAAAAGGACAGCATGAGAACTACTACTAGTGGTGGAATTGTTCTCTGTCTTGACTGTGCTAGCAAATACAACACTACACAAACTGCTTAGCTACAAGCACACATGCACAAACACATACACACACATACATGAGTACAAATAAAACTAGGGAAAGCAAATGAAATCAGTAAAATATATCAATGTCAAAATGCTGATTGTGTTCCTGGGCAACAAAGGCAAGAAGCATTACAATCCTTGACTTGAAATTATACTACAAAGCTACTGTGATTAAATCAGCATAGTACTGGCCAAAAAAAAAAAAAACAGACCTGAGGATCAGTGGAACAGATGAGAAGATGCAGACACAACTACAAACACTGGGCCACCTTATCTTTGACAAAGGGGCCAAACAAGTTCACTGGAAGAAAGATAGCCTCTTAGCCACCGCCACAACAGGGCGAGAAGCAGCATCATCTCCTGAGATCTGCAGCATGTTGGAACTTAGGGCGCTGAGAAACTGAGCAACCAGCCTGCCACCCTGGTAAGTGGCTGTGAGTCTACCAGCCCACGGGCTGAGAATCAAACATCCCATCCCCTGCCCCATTAGCAAGTGGGAGCCAGAGATCTGAGCATCTCTTGGGAAGTTGACCATATGTAATATAGCAAATAAGGTGGATTTCCTTCTACCATCTCTTTGAAGGCAAATATTTATATTACTGTTTTGCTCTGTTCTGATTAATGGTATTGCTCTAGTCAATATTCTGTTTTGATAAGTTCTATAATGTTCTGTATTTGGTTTAATTTTGCTATACCTGATTGAAAGAACAACTGTTGTGAAGATAACGAGATATACTATGGTGCCTATTACTGTTATCCCGGTAACCTGCTGCGAAGTTCTGCACCAGTTTTACTACACTGTCTCAATTGGCTTTAATCCATGCTGTTCTGTTGTATTTTACTACCTTCAAATTAATAAAAAAAAATTTTAAAAAGAAACACATTTAACTTCAAAGGAAATTTATGGACTGAAAATCAAAGGAGAGAAAACAGTTGTTCCATACAATAGCAGATCAGAAAAAAAAACAAGGGTAACTTGCCCATCAACCACAGAATGGATAAGAAAGATGGTATTTCATACCATGGAAAGCTACCCAACTTAAAGTAGAATAATCTTGAGGTTCTTGTAGGTAAATGGATGCCACTGGAGATCATGTTCATGGGTGAAACAGTTTGAATTCGTACGGGTGAACCCTAGCATAAAAAACAGAAGGAGTTAGAGGGATCAAAAAAGCACAATGTATATTATAAAAATGATAGGGGAGGAAACAACTGGGAGGAGAAGGTAGTGACACTGTTAACTTCTTACCATCTTGGCTTAAACTCTTGTATTGTTTTCACAATTTTGTTAGGCTTGGTTTTGTTCTGTGTTGTTTGTCAGATTTTACTGTGTCTGATGGTATGGGCAACTATTTTGAACATAATGGGATGTATTATGGTATTCATGGTTGGTTTCCTATTATCTTGTTTTGAAGGCCTATAATGTTTTCATTTGTTTGTTTAATTGGTTTTATTCTGTTGTGTTTGGTTTTATTATGTGTGATAGTATGCACAACTGTTTTGAAGAAAATGAGACATTATAGAAACCATTGTTCATTTCCTATTATCTGGTGCTGAAGGCCTGTAATGCTTTCATTCTTTTGATTGGTTTTATACTATTTTGTCATGTTTGATATTGTTGTGTGTGAAGATATGGACAACTATCTCAAAGAAAACAAGAGACATTATGGTAGCCACTGTTGATTTCCTGTTGTCTTGTTTTGAAGTCCTGCATTGCTTGCATTGTTCTATTCTGATTTGCTTTGTTCTGTTGTATTTTGTTTTATGCTCTTTAAAATAAAAAATATACATATAAAGGAAAGATAGGCTGTTTAATAAATGGTACTGGAAAAACTGGCTCTCTACATGCTGAAGACTAAAACTAGACCCATATCTATCACCATGGACTAAACTAGAGTCAAAATAAATCAAAGATCTAAGCCTGTTTCTTATAACACTGGCACTAGTTCTTTCCCCTTGTGGAAATGCTCTTCTCTCTGGTCTCCACAAGATCAATTCCTTCCATTCGTTCAGTTCTCGGCCAGTTTTCTTCTTAGGGAGGCTTTTCCTGACCACATAAACAGGCACTCAGCCATTATAACACCAACCTATATTAATTAGCATTATGACACTTATAACAATTACCTTTTGTTCATTTTTCATATTGTTTATATTTTGTTTCTATCACTCAGAACCATGCCTGATACATAGTAGGTGCTTATAAATATTCGCTTTGTGAATAAAGATGAATGTCAATGACAAACTTTGGAGAAAGGTCTCATTTAATACTTACATTCCTCTTGAAGTCAGAGACTTTACCTATTTCCAGTAGCTTTGAAATCTCCATCCAAATATTTATCTTCTTGTCTTAAATCAAGGCTCAATATCAGTAATGATGGCTCAGATCTGAGGAATTCTGGAATCCAAAGAACAGATGTATTATGCAAAGGAAAAGAACTCAGGTACAAGTAGACAGAATGGAAAACCAGATAAACTTGGCAAACACATGCTGACCTCTTTGCATGCAGACACTATCCCGTGCACTGTGGAGATAAAGGATGAGATTGCAGTTGTCACAAGCACCTACGTGATCCCGGTGGACTCAGCCTGAGAAGCTCATTAGGAAAAGGCAGTTGAGTGATAATCGGCCTGAGCAGAGCAGCCAGAGCAAAAAGGACTTCATCTTAGAGATGACAATCACTGGGAAAATAGTATAGCCAGGGATAGATCCAGTGGTCCCACTGCTCAACTGAAGCAGGTCCACTTTACCTATTTCATTTACTAGTTTTCTCTGACCAACACATAAGCCCATCATCAAAAAATTATTTGAACCTATTGTGTGTAAGGCAGATCCATATCTTGGGTTCACCTAACAACCAAAGAAAAGATTTGGAAAACATTCCATCACTTTAGGGCAATATTTGCTTTAAATCTTTTCTACTTCTGTCTTTAAGAAATAAATAGAAGCAATGTACTGACATTCTCATTTTCAAGTCCCTAGAGGGTTTCATTGTCACAGTCACCTTGGGTTATCAAGTTGCTTCCTTCACAATTGCTGGCCAGGCAAAGCTTGGCACAAGCTATCATATGCTTCACACATCTCACTCCAGTCAGAATAGAGCTGTCTCACTCGTCACAATAGAACAAAGTCTTGGTATTGATTTCTACATGAGCAATAGTGTTTAACTCTTGTGCTTTCAACCAAAGGGCCCTGGAAACCCCAGGGATTTTTCCAGAATAAGGCATCCCACTTTCTCTGGGACTATGAACATTGGTTCCCAGAGTTTCTCGGATCTGCAGTGGGAAGCACCACTCGTGAGCTGAAAAGTCATACTGCAAAAATGCAGGGTGTTGTGCAAAAACACAAGGTGTTGTGTGTTTATCAAGTGCTATAGCCTCACCTACAGACTGCACCAGGGTTAGCCATTCTAATTCTCTAACTGACGAGATCAAGTTCAGGAGAAGAGAATGGCAACTGCTAATATACACAAAGGATTCCCAAGGCTAACACAGGACAGTGCGGTCTGTTCTCTGAGAAGTCTTTCCAGTCTCCCTATACTAAGAAAAAGGCAGGCATTTTCATGCCTATTTTATGGATCAGAAAATTGACTTAACAATTATATCTTCTCATAAAAATCATTTGATATATTTTTCCTCTGAGATGAAGACTTATTTGAACCAATCTGATCAAAATTATTATTTCCTTTCTTTAAAGCCAACTTTCACCCATATTGGAAATATAGTGGAGAAAGACCCTGGTCTTGCTATAAATCTCTATTTCTCAAATTTGTACTTCCTCATATGACCAGTCCGAACAGTTAGTTCTCAAATCCCAACAGCCCTGTCAATTTCTCTCACTGCAGAAAAATATGAACTAGTTCTCTTAATACAGAAGTTACAAATATAGCTGGTTTATCAGTAATTTCATTTGGTGACAATAATAATGAGAAAATATTTTATTATTCCTTACCTGCATCTCCACATATCTCATACTCTTACAATACAATCAAATAAATGTTGGTAGCTTATTTTACAAAAGCATAGATGAGGAAATTGAGGGCTACAATATGAGTTGTATCAAATGAGATCTATACAAAATGTGGGGTAGAGCTGGATGCCAGCAGCTCTACTGGCCTTTAAAATCTATTCTTTTACCCCTATGTCATGCTGCTGAGATAGAGATTTAGGAGGAAACACCTGTCAGTGTCTTGCAGAAAAGACTTCAATTCACCCCTTCCCACCAACACATATTAAGCATCTATCATATGCCAGAAAATAGACTACTCACTGAGGTCACAGCAGTAAGCAAAGCAAAGTCCCTGGCCTCCTGAAGCTGATATTCTATTTACAAAGATTAATGATCCTTATTTTTTGTCACCTATACCACACACAAAAAGCAAATAATCAATGTATCACAAAGTGGGAAACTGTACAGTCCTTGTTAAATGTGGAGTCAGTATTTCCTGATTTTTTCTTTCCAAGATGCTAGTTAAATACTGGACTCACCAATCCCATTCACTGCTGTGATAGAGCCATAGCAGGCTGGGATTTCTTTTCAATTCCCTGCACGTCAGCTGAATCTTAATTGCTTTTTCTCTTTCTCAGAAGAGCATAGGGAAATGCAAGAAAATGCTCTGCTATTATAGGATAACCATGAATCCATAGACAATTATGTGCAAACTTCAATAGTCTAACTAGGGATGGTAACAAATTTCTGGTGACACATCTCACAAGTGAGGCAGGATAAAGACACACTATATTCTGATAAAGTTATCATCACCAGGAATAGTGTATTATAAGATTCCTACCGTAGGGAAAGGAGTAACCTACTATTTTATTATAAGCCACATGTTGTATCATGGATTTATATATAAAATGTACTGGCTACCAGTCTAGAAGTGTATGTAGTTTTAATATAAATTTTTTAAAATTCTGCCATTTAGCACATAGTGCCAATGCAAGAGGTTAGAAAAGGTCTTCCAAATAGGAAGGGAGTAGAGGGAACCAGAAAGCAT
Source organism: Dolichotis patagonum (assembly GCA_004027295.1). Classification (NCBI taxonomy): domain Eukaryota; kingdom Metazoa; phylum Chordata; class Mammalia; order Rodentia; family Caviidae; genus Dolichotis; species Dolichotis patagonum. The sequence goes on from PVJX010029234.1 coordinate 6,998, forward strand.
GAAAGAGAAATCTCCCTCCAATCTTGAAAGTTTGCCTTAACCCAGTCTTGTGTAAGATTCATAGCAGCAATGAGCATGACAGCAGTTCTTAAGGTTCTCCAAGGCTCCATCTTTTATAGTCTACAGCATGTGGAAATCAAAAGTCAGGCAAGGTAAGAAAAGCAATGCTTTTATTGAACTCAAGAAATGTGCCCTCAACTGAAAACCCTTGTAACTCACATGAGTCAGGTTCCCTCCATGAAACAGAATTCACCTCATATCATTCAAATGAAGATACATTAATGTAGGGACTGCTTACAGAAATTTAGGCATAGTTAAGGAACCAAATCAGATGGTGAGACAATGAGAGACTATGATAATATGAAGATATTAAAGCCTAAACTAGGCATTCCAGGAAGACAGTAAGAACTAGAGCCATGGAGAAGAGATTTCCAAACAGAACTGGTAGGAAGCAGTTCCTACCAGAAATAGGGCAGCACAGCAGGGAAGAACTCACATACTTCAACCAATGTTTCCTAGCACACTTCAATGTATTGCTAGTGCATTTCATGGTCCAAATTCAACAAAGGAGTCTGGAGCATACAGTTTGCAAGGGCCAAACTTGCAGAGCATAGAACAGGGCAAAATATGGCAAAGGATGGGCCAGGGATATAGCACCTGCCTGGCAAGCATGAGATCATGAGTTCAATCCCTGGTACAAAAAAAAATGGCAAAAGATAGAGATGGTGGTAAAAAACAAACAGAAAGAGGTGAAGTTAACCCATTCTTCTAGCCCCTTCTTAAACCAGTCTCCTCTCTCTCTCTCTCTCTCTCTCTCTCTCTCTCTCTCATTGTCCTTCCACTGACCTTTCAACTTCTTAGAAGCTGCTCTTTTCTACCTCAGAGCCTTTGCACATACTGATCTTTCTTCCTCAAATTTATTCTTCCTATCTTCCTATTCTTCATATACAGAGCTTCTCCTCCCACTCCAAAGCCATGTCATCTCTCAGAGAGATTGTGGGAGACCTAATGTAACACTTAAAATCTAGAAAGGGGACTGAAACATCTCTCAAAATAGAATGAGGTGAAGATGAATTGGATTTACTAGAGTCATTTTGAGTTTATTATTTGGTCGTGGGGCTGTGGATGAAACTACAAATCACCAACTAAAATTAGATGGTGGCTCATGAAAGGCTGGGTTTGCTTAGCTATGGAACTTCCACTATGCTAAGTGGGCATGTCCTGAGTCTTTGAGGGCTGGAAAGGAGAGGCTCAGGTCTGCATGCTCTGTCCCTCCACTTGGATTTCCTGCAGACATTTAGTGTAACCTTGCAGTTATCAGCAGCTTGCTCACATAATGACCCAGCTCCACCTATTATCATCCATCCCTACATTGGGTTTGAAATGTACCACACGTAAGGCTATCTTCTCTAATGCAGTGCTGTAAGATTCAGCTTTGCTCATGTTAGTACTGTACAGTGCTTAGCTTGCTTCCAGGAATATTCTAGATAGGCCTTAAAAAATTATGTTGAATAAAATAACTAACAGCATACATATGCACACACACACAACCAAAGAAGATAAAGAGGTTGTATTTTATTCTGTGAGACAGAATTTGCAATTTTTAGTTCAATTCAAGGTATCCTGAGTTTAAGGGGTGTCATGAAATCAGAGTACTCCTAAGAAGTTTTTAAGAATTTAAAACTCCTGGACATCATCTAACAACTATTGCTATAATCTTCTGGGCCACTCCAAATCTATTTACATGGTGCTCTTTTTCCTAAATATTGTCGAATACGTTCTGCAGAAGGGAGATTTTGCAAACTGTAATAGCTAGCTTATTTATTGCATGAATATAGCATGCCTACCACTTCTTATCCAAACCACAAAACACTGAGATTGTGAAATATTTACATGGGCTGGCAGGGATGAATAAAAAATAATAAAATTTATAGTTTAAAAACAAAAAGGGTCACCTTTCACAGTTCTATTTAAAGATGTTCTAAAACTAAAGCAATGCATATGCTCATCATGAAGGAATAGCAACAGAACACTACTCTCTACTAAAACCCTACCTTAAATAAATTAACCCCAGAAATGTAAAACTAAGGAAAAAGAAAAGAAAGAGCCACTATGTTAAGTGACTATATATGTCAGAGTAAGGCACACAGAATTTCATCTTTGTCCAAAGAAAAGGCCATTTCCCGAAATTAATTCAAAGAAATTCTAAGAAAAAAATATATTTAATTTCAAAGGTAGTTTTCTCTTTTATGCTGTTAATACATACTGTTATAGCAAGTCTGTTTTTTAAAATGAATTTATTTACATTGATGCATCTTAAGACATGCAGCTATAGGTCTGATTAGCTAACTAGCTGCAAATAAGAATGCAAATGGGATCCCTGTCTGATGCACTGTAAACATCCTGTACTCTGAGGCTCAAAGGTCCCAGGATGTCACACTGAGGAAGAAGTAAATGTGTGCATCTTTACTCTTCCCATTTTGGCTTATAGTTAGAGTCCACACTAATATCATTTCCCATTTTCTAGCAAAGAAATTAAAAGTCAGAAACAATTTAAATTACTTGAATCCTCTCTCATGAGAGGAATTTGTATACCTCAGAAATGAATGCTGCTTTTTGATGAGGAATGCTTATTTGCTGTTGGCAGCTTTTTAGTGAAAAAGATAGAAATCAGATTGAATTTAGACAGTAAGAAATTGAGAGCTTGTTCTGCCAGCAGGAGGCTGAGGCCTCTAATTTTACCTCGGTGAAACAAAGGTGAACCAAGAATATAATCTACCTACTTCTCAAAAACAAAACATAAAAATTCTCCGTGTAGCTCTCTTCAAAGTAAGAAAAATTGCACACAGCACCAGCTCCATTCTATCTATCTTGATATTAATATAATAGCTAGACTGTATTCAAAAGCAGATAGAACAGATTCCAAATTCCATTATACTCTCTGTTCTGAACTTTTCATTTGAACAATGAAGTCCACAGTAACCCTATCAAACTTCCTTAAACCAAAGGTCTGACAATTCCTGAATACCAAAACATCTCTAACACACAAAACTAAATTCTATTCTATGCACAAAATATTGATCATCAAAGATATGCTTTTGCAACAGTGGTGATATACAGATAGTCTTCATTGGACTCTAGTAAGCCCCTAATTATATGTCATAAATCTAAACAGGCGAAACTTATTTTGTAATAGAAATAAAATTTGGCTCTGATGAGTCTGTCAGATTCTCCAGATGTTTAGTTTTCCAACATTCAGATCTAAGACAGCAGCAATGTTTGTAAATTTTGCATGCCAAATGAAGCTTAAAGGAGAAACACATCATGACATTTTCCCAAGATAGTGTGCTATACCTGTGGAAGGGTCTTTTGCTAATATATTTTTAACATCAGGAATATCCATTTCTGATAACGTGACCCGTGTGCATTATCTCAGGAGGAAACAGGATAGATGATTTTATAATCTTAAAGGAGGGTTTTATCAGGTAATATCCCATGGGTTCACCTCTCCTCCTAACAATAATAATAACACTAATTACTACTAATACCACAAAGCTGACAGACAAAAATAGATGTGATGGTTTGAGGAAGAAATGTAATCAAACATAAAAGCAAATAAAGCAAAAGAAAATAGCACAATACATTAAAAATTCCAGTAATTATAAGATATCAGGAAGAAAGAACTACATAAATAAAGAGCTTGTTATATTTGATTGTGAAGTGTAAAGTGTTACAGATTGTATTTAGCAAGGCTCAATTAAGCATGTTAATATAGTTTAGATCTAAAATTTTCCCAAAACTCTGACCGGTTCTGAGGTGAGGCTCTTAGAAGGTGATCAGTCCATGGGGTGCTCTATGAATCAGTGGATTAATCGATTGATGAGTTCTTAGCTGAATGAATGTGCCATAAGGAGGTGGGGTCAGAAGAGGAGAATCACTGGAGGCCTGACATGGAAGAATCTGTTCTTGTCTCAGCTCCTCCATTGTCTCTCTTCTTCCTGGTTGTCATGGGTTGAACAGCTTTTCTCTGCCACGTCACTTCTGACTAGGAGCCAGCCAACTGTGAGCTAAGCCCATTGAAACCAGGCACCAAAATAAACTTCTCCTCCTTTGAATTGTGACAGTCGCATATTTTGTTCCAGGGATTTAAAAAGGACTAATACACATGTTTTCCAAAACTTTAAAATAAAGCAATTCCCTGCATATTTAGGCATTAACAACACTATATGACAAGACAAGTTAGCTACAGAAAACAACTGAAGGAAGCCAAGCGTGGTGGTGCATGCCCTATAATCCCTGCACTCAGGAGGTAGAAGCAGGAGAATAGTTGCAAGTTTGAGACCAGCCTGACCTACAAGGTGAGCTCAAGGCCAGACTGAACTGCATAAAGAGACCCTGTCTCAAAAAGAAAAAAAAAAAAGAAAAAAAACTGGTCTTACTGAGTTGTAAGTTCAAAATAGTTAATTTTACATTACTAAATTTTCATTGAAAATAACATCAAGATTTAAAAAAACTAAGTGCTCATCTAATTCAATTGGTATTCTATAGTAGAGAAAGAAAATTCAATGAAAAGAAATAACTAATATCCACTTCTAGAACTATTATAAATTATCATTAAAAATCTCCTAAAAGCCTAGAAATTCTGCATAAAATGTGGTAAACATCCTTTCAAAGGGTGTTTGTCAGACAAAGAAAAATAAGGTGGAAAACATAGGACTGCTAGATAAATAATTTTTAAAAAGTGAGATAAACAGAACTACGTAGTCTAACACCCTAGAATTTTAAATTATACTACACCATAATAAGTTAAGGATTCATGTTTTAGTTTTTAGAGAAATCACAAATAGAAGAATAAAATTAACAGTCTAATAAGTGATGGAATAATTTTAATGTAATTAATAAAAAGTGCAAGAAGGGTGAGGAGGAAAGCAACATCACAGGTAGAATAAACAAAGAACAAATAGTAAATCAGTTACAAGAGTAAGGTGAATGGACTACACACACACACACACACACACACGTACACACACCCTATAGCACCAACGTAGCACCTGTGCTCTGCTTCCATCAACATTTTATTGCACTCAAATCCTTCCCTTTTTTCTTTTCTCAGTACTAAAGATTGGAGCTAGAACATTCATAACAAGATACACCCCCAAATTCTTTTATTTTTATAATTTTATTTAAAGAGAAAAAAACAAAACAGAATAAAGGCTAGCAACAACACAGTATTCCAAGGAAAAAAGGAAAAGAACAACAACAAAAAAACCTAAAAAAATTATTGCTTGACAAATTACATACTGACTTCTTGGAAATAGTTGTTCAATTTACAAAGTTAAAACATGTAAAGTAGACATTCAAACAGTGAGACTGCCAACAGTTCTGCTCCACAAACTGACAAAAACAGCGATATGGTCATCCATCTTACCCATGCAAATATACATGCAATTATATCAAAAGCATAAAATTAAACACAATAAAACAGAACAAAGTGGATCACAAGAAAGCAATGTAAGAAACAAAAATTTCAAAACTAGACAATTGGAGATATTCACTCTCTATCACATTGACTCTTGTTTTGGTCCAAATAATTGTATAATTGCTACTGTAAATAAGAGAGGAAAAGAAAGTGCCCTAAAGGATATAATTTCATGTATGTTTAAGTGTGTAAGATGAATGACCATATTACTCTATTTGTGTTATATCATGGAGCAGAACTATTGACAGTCTCATTGTTTGAATGTGTACTTTGTATGTTTTAACTTTGTAACTTGAACAACTATTTCCAAGATGACAGTATGTAAGTTATCAAGTAATGACTTCTCAGTATTTTTTTTTCTTTTTCCCCTTGGAATCTTGTATTATTGCTACCCCTTTTTCTTTTGTTTGTTTTGGTTTGGTTTGGTTTTAAATAAAATTTTAAAAAATAAAATAAAATGATATTCAGAAAAAAAGAGGGAGGGACACAAGAAAACTTTGAGAGGTGTTATAGAAGTCTTTTACCTTGATTATAGTGATAGTATCATGGGTATTTGCATATGTTCAAACTCAAGAAATTGTACACATTAATGTAATGGTTGATTGAATCAACTAGAGAAGTTTAGAAGCTTAATTAAATCATCTCAGCAATTTAACATCCTAGGGTGTAGAGTACCCACTCTAGGATGGCTCAAGGCCTGTATGGTACATAAGGGAAATAAGGAAAGACAGACTTGTGTTATAGTCAAGAGTTGAAAGGAGAACAATTACATACAGGAAACATAATTTATAATATTATTTATAATGGTCACCCAGGAATCAAATACAAAGAAAATGCAAAAATCTGTCCACAACACTGAAGACCTAGAAAATCCAGCTGAAGGCCTGGATCCCATAGCAATAACCTACATGAGTTCAGCTGAAAACAGAAGGCCCACGACAAGTACCCGTGCAAGTCTATACCATCGATCTGTGCTAGGAAGGCCCAAGGGTCAGATGTGAAAGCTAGAAAATCCATGCCAGTAAGGTGAAGGATCTGTATCAGCAGGCTGAGGGTTCTGTACTGGAGCCAAGAAGAGACACTCAAAACAAGGACAGGGCTCCCCTGAAAAGTACCACAGCCATCCTCAGTGACACAGGGGCCCTGAGCTCCTCCTCCAACCCTCTGATGATGAGAACAGTTTACATGCCAGAAAGCTAGCGTGACAAGCTACTCCTGGAGATTAAACAGCCCACATCTTCCCCTCCGGAGCCAGGAAGCAATGCCCAAAGTAAGGACCAGAGCTCCCCCAGAGTGAACCGCAGCCATCCTCAGCAACAAAGTCCCAAGCCTTCTGATGATAATAACAGCAAGTTCATATCAGGGGAGCCAGCATGACCAGCTTCTCCATGAGAACCAATGGCTCCAAACAGCAACACTTAGGAGAACCCACAATGCTGCTCTTCCTCTCCGGGCCTCCTTTTAATGCTGGCAAGAATCCTCAGGTGGGCCATCCATTCTCAGCACCATGCTGATTCAGCTCAGCTGGTGTTTGAGTTGATCACCAGTTACCAGTCCACTGTAATTTGCTTCTGTCCTTTGGAGAGCTCCAGTCTTCACCTTCAGCTTGGATATTATCTCCTGGCTTCTAGCATAAACTCTTTGGTTTCCATCTCAGATCCTTCAGCCTTTCAGTGTAGACTTCAGCTTTCCATGGTAAACTCTTTAGCCTTCACTCACAAACCCATTGGACTCCTAATACAGATTTGCACAGCACACTGCAATGAACTCCAGACTGGACTGAAACCTTCGGTCTGCAGGGTACAGGCACCCTTTGTATGCTTCCTCATTCACCTCTGTGGCTGACCATCACAAGTCAGTTTTGTAATTCCTTATACATTTGTATATCTGTTTCTCTAGTAAATCACCAACTAACATAATTAAATATATGCAAGTCATTATATACCCATTATGCCTCAATTAATCTGAAATGATTATGATTTTAGACTAATTTAAAAATTAAGGTAAAATGACTTTTTCGATCAGTACAATTTAAATTACAGGAGATACAGGAAGAAATAAGGAATTTGAATAAATAGGTCTATATGTCTTTTAAAATTTGAATCTATTATTAAATTACTCCTACAAGTAAAATTCTAACCCAGATATATGGTGAATTTTTTTCTGTCTTCTGTACCAGGGATTGAACTTAAGACCGCATGCTTGCAGGCAGGCGCTTATGCCGCTGAGCTTAATCCCACTCACAACCACGCACTTGCAAGGCAGGCATTTATACCGCTGAGCAAAATCCCCAACTTGGTGAGTTTTTTTAAATAGTACAAAAGAGAGGTGTGAAGAGAAGGAAAGGGAAGGAAGGAGAAAGGAGAAAAGAATAAAAATAAAAGAAAAAGGGCCTTTACCAGACATCAAATCTTCCAGGTTCTTTGATCTTTGATTTATTACCATCCAGAACTTTGTAAATAGACGCTGTCCCAAGGCATCCGGTGGTCGCGAGTAGTTAAATTGGGTGAACAGTTGTTTGCACTACTGTGGCTTTCTTGTAAAGCAGTGATCATCTTATTTTGAATGCCTAACATCTGTTTCTGGCTGACTTCCTTTTCCTCTATCCCTTTAACTGCCAAATAAATGCATGATAAATGTACTGCCTCTAATCTTTGCCTCAGAGGGTTTTTTTTGGCACCAACCAATTACAATTTCATGGATAGATGAATAAACAAATATTTATCATTTAGTAAATATTATAATTGTATTAAATATTATTCTAAAAATCATATTCAGCTCTCCTAAGTCCAAATCCAGCTATCACAATTGTGGAACTTTTTATAAATATATGTTTATATTTGTTGTTTATTTTCATTAATGCTAACAGTTTTCAGTTATTTCTTTACTGTTTTATAGATAAAGTTTATCATCCACAGATAATAATTTTTCCTGGCTTTATATATTTATAAATCCCATTGAATTTTCTTGTTTTATTACTTATTCTAGGACTTTCAAATGAATATAATTACCTTATATTCTTGTAATAAAGCAGGTAATTCTTTGAGTATAGTAAAAAGTTATACAGGTTGCTCATTACAGTTACCAACTTCTTTAGCAATTGCCCTATACTCTTCAAATGACCACTATGTGCAAATATTAGTTACCTTCTTGTTGCTAGGACAAAATACCCAACATCCACAAGTTAAAGGAGGAAAAGTTTCTTTTAATTCACAATTTGTAGAGATTTCAGCCCACAGTTGGCTGGCTCTTAGACAGGATGGCATGGCAGAGCGACACAGCAGAGGAAAAACAGACCATGGCATGGCAAGGAATAGGGAGGAAAGCAAAGAGCCTTCCTTCTTATTTTCCTTTAAATTGCATCTAGACTACAAACCTATTGACTGATAGCACCTACACCTAGGGTGGGCCTTCCCTCTTCAATAAATTTGTTATTCACACCCAGAAATATGTTAAGCCAATCAGTAGACTAATCCAGTATCACACACCCATGATCCAGCCACCTCCCCAAAGCCCCACCTAGAGGGCGTGAACCCACCTAGAGGGTTTATATCTAGATATAAACCATAGCAATGGCTATGAAGAGAGGTTGAAAAGAGAGAAAATGGCCTCCCAGGGAGTGACAGCAACAGTATCTCCATGGAAATGGAAAAAAGGAGGTACTCTGAGGCAAAAGCAAAAGATGAAGTGTAATATTAAAGGATGAATGAAAAAAGAAATCTAATTGGGCCAAAATCCAGGGTCTAGGGGATGTGTGGGAGCACACTGAACCACTCCTTGACCACAGAATGCCATCCCCCAACCCAGACCCAACACACATGCCATCTGAGGAAAGAGCTGGACTGAAGGAAGGACACCGCCCTTCAGTGAAAGCCTGGCTGATGAGATGTTGCTCCAAACACCAGAAAGGCATGAAATCGTTTGAAATTCTGCCTACCACCACCTACTGGCAAAGCGAGCAATCTCGGGGCTGACAATCGAGATTGGCTCTGGTTTCTGCAGGCAGGTGTGAGACAAACAGATGGCTGCAGGCAGAGACAGAAAAAAACCAGCACGTGGGTCTGAGGCGCTCTGGGCCTAAAGTAGGCAAGGGAAGCCTGTGGAGGGAAGATGTGGAGATGACCATGATGTGCTCTAGGCCTTGAAGGAAATGAGAGAATGTGAGGTCAGTACAGAACTGGAGACTTGGGAGACAGGTAAACTACACATTTGTTTTCCCTTGGATCCTGAGATCACCAGGCAGACCTGCAGCTGGTCATCTAAAGCATAGCACACAACCAGGGCATGAGTCTGGAAGGAACAGCAGTCCTCACTGCTTTAGTCAAGCGATTGACTGGCCCACAAGCGGAAACTGGCGGCTCACAATCCAAGTGTGGATACAGTGTAGACAGAGCGGTGTGGATGATGTATGTTAATACTAGAACAACTGTGTGAAGATTGTGTATTTATTTTTATTTGTGTTATTATTGATGATGTTTGCTTGTTTGTTTGCTTGATCTGGGTTATCATAGTTGTTTTGTTTTTTCTGTTTACATTTTTTCTTCTGGTTCTTGCTTCTTCATTAGCATTGTTTGTTTATTTTACTTATGTTCTTTAAGGTTTTCTCCATTGACTTGCTTCCTCTTTTAGTCATTCTTCACTTAAAGTTTTTTACTTTCTTTTCCCCTATCCTTTTTTCTCCTCTCCTCATTTTCTCACCTCTTTGTCCACCCCCTCCTCTTCCCAGTCTATCTAATGGCATGAGTATAACAGGCACCTGTGTATGTACATTTAAGAGTAAGAATTATAATATTGTAACTTCAGTACTATTCAAGGCATATCATAATAATCCTTAGCAAAATTTGGCCTAGAGTATCCAAACAAAACCATCTACAAATATATAAACAGTTTCCACCAACATCACGGCCTCCTTCAATCTCTGAATACACTTCCACCTATCTGTGCAAATCCTTCCACCTACTGAAATATCCACTCAAACCCCCTCAACATTAGTTCTTATCCCAGATAAAAGATAATTCCAAGAATCTGACCCCCAGTCTATTGACATTTCTCTTACTTCTCTCTCTTCTGATTGAAATATCCCCTTCCTTTTCCCTCCTGTCTCCTTCATCCCACCCTCCACAGCCCAGATTAACTTCAAATAGCACTGTAACACACTTTTCAAGGTATACTGATAAAAGAGTAAGATTATCAAAACAAGTTTTAATGTTTATGATTGATGTAGGGCTGGATATGTTCAAAGTATTATAACCCATAGAAATTCTGTCCTTACAATACAATGACAGGGTCCAATCTAATTAAACTTAATAAACTGAAGTGATAAATAATCCCTTTTGACAAGAACATGTCACTGGAAAACAGAACTTAACTAAAGAGATATTCATATGAAAAACAAATTCTCTTCATTCTATTTGATCTCAATCCTCACCATGCACAGAGAGAGACAGAGAGAGAAAGAGAAAGGGAAGGAGGGAAAGAAAGAGAGAGAGAGTAACATGAAAAAACAAGGCAACAAAATGTCTCCAGACTGCCAACTCTCCAAAAGCAGATTCAAAGGTTCAAAGCAGATCCAAGGGGCACTCACAGAGAGGGAATCAATCACCATTAGCCAAGCAGATGTGTGAAATGATTAAAGAGAAAACAAAGAACCTTTTGTGAAATGATTAAAGAGAAAACAAAGAACCTTGGCAAGGTCAAAGATGATACAACCCAAAGTTAGTGGAACTAACAAACATACCAATGTAGTTGCAGAATAAACAAAAAATTAGAAACTGTTCAAAACATGAATAATCAATTTTCCAAACAAATAGAAAACCAGAAATCCAAGATGCAAGCCTTTCCCTGTCAGTCAGTGCCATCCGCAGACTGTCGGGGGTAGAGGACAAGGACTTACTAAGAAGCAAGCTTCCCCCCCACCCCACTTCAGAACCAGCACTATCTGTGGGCCTCTGCCAGCAGGGGGACAGTCACATCCCAGCCTTTCCTCCATGAGTCAATGCCATTCACGGACTGTGATGGGAGAGAACAAGGATTCACCTAGAAGGAGGACCCCTGAGAACCAGTACCAAGTGGGAGTTGCCGCCAGTGGGGGTGACAGCCAAACCCCAGCCCCTTCTGGTGCACGGGCTGGCAAACAAGAAGAATCAATCCACACCCACCCCCCACTCCTGACTCTCCACCCCTGCTGATCTGTAGACACACAGGTTGTGATGGCAGCTATTGAGGTGAAATGCAATTTGATGCTTGCGGTATTTTGATGTCTCACCAAAACACCTGTGGTGCAGATCTGGGGCCAGTGGTCTGGTCATCTGTTCAGGGGACGGCAGTGCAGAGTATGGCATCTGGGGGGATCTCCTTCTTAGGGTGGTGGCCATTGTTGATTTCCTACTGTCTTGTTTTGGAGTCCTGTGTCATTTTCATTGTCTTGTTGGGTTGGGTTTTCTTTTGTTTGATTTTGTCATATCTGATGGCATGAGCAGCTATTTCAAAGATAGCAAGAGATATTTTGGCAGCCATTTTGTACTCACTATTGTCTTATTTTAAAGCCCTTTATTGCATTCATTACTTTGTTTTTATTGGTTCTATTCTGTTCTGTTGTTTGATTTTTACTATGTCTAAACATATCTGCAGCTATTTTGAAGACAAGAGGCACTCTGGTAACTATTGTTGGTTTCCTATTGGTTTGAAGTTCTGTATCACTCACACTGGTTTGTTTTGAGTGGTTTTATTCTGATTTATTTTCCTTGTTTTTATCTTCTTTAAAATAAAAAGAAAAATAAAAACAGAAAAAAAAATCCCAGATGTCTTGGTTACTTTTCTCTCACTGCTAAGACAAAATATCCAATGCCCAAAATTAGGGAAAGAAAGGTTTATTTAGCTTACAGTTTTTGGAGGTTTTAGTCTATACTCAGTTGGCACCTATGCAGGGTTATATAGGCTAAGGGGCAACCATTAATAGTGGCTACAAGCAACAAGAGCAAAAAGACAAAAAGGGAAAAAGCACATCTCCTTCCCTCTCTTATATTGTATGCAAGCTACCCACCCCTGGGCAAGTGCAGCACTCACACCACCAATCCCAGTGCTAGAAAACAAACCTATCACAAATGCTAGAGTCAGCCACCCTAGAAAGGTCCACCTCCCATGACCACATGAGGCTTTGGGGGACATTTAAACAAACCACAAAACCAGACATGAAGAATTCTATTGAAATCATGAGCAGAATAAATGATCCAATATGAGGAAAGGGACTTAGAAATCAAGGTAAAAATGGAATCATATGCTAATACGCTCCAAGAAACCTTAAAAACAATGTAAGAGCAAGGAAAATTCATCTAACAGCTACTAGATGACACTAAGAAAACTAACCTAAGGTCAATTAGAGAGAAATTCAAGGGGCACGCACACACATGGAATAAAAAAGTCTGTTTACAGAAATCATAGCACAAAGCCTTCCAAGTATGGGGAAAGAGCTCAACTTACAGGTAATCAAGGCTTATAGAACAACAAACAACTATAATGAAAAAAAGACACTGCTCAGTACACGTCATAATCAAAATCCCAGAAGTCCAATACAAAGATGCAATCTTAAAAGCTGTCAGAGAAAAGCAAAAATAAATTACTTATAAAGATAAACCCATTAGGATTACAGCAGACTTTTCAATATAATCCTTAAAGGCCAGGAGAACTTGGAGCAAAGTGTTATGAGTTCTAAAGGAAAACAATTTCGAACTGCACTTCAAAATTGATCAACAGGGCCAGTGATTTAGTTCGGAGGAATAAGCACTTGCCTGGCCAAGGGCAATGTCATGTGTTTGAACCTTGGTACAAAAAAAAAATCAACAAATAAGGTCTTTCTATAACAAAGAGCATTGTAGAAATTCATGACCACCAAACCAGCACTCCAAGAAACACAAAAAAAAATTTTAAACATAGACAGTGAAACCAATAAAGTCAAAAGGTCTAATAGAATGAATATAAAAAGCAAGCTACGTAGTTAAACAAAAAAGGAAGATTAATGAAGTCGCCAAGAAAAAGAACACCATGATAGAAATCAATTAATACTTACTACCTTTCAATAACTCTCAATTTAAATGGCCTCAAGTTCCCAATTAAAAGAGATAGATTAGACCAAATTAAAAAAAAACAATCCATTGCATTAAAGAATTTCATCTACTCTAAATGAGAAATTGATACACTAAAAATCACAAGATAAAAAACAATATTAAATGTATCAGGATCCAAAAAGCAAACAGGGCTAGCAAGTTTATCTTCAAAGTAAACTTTAAGCTAAAACTGATCATCAGAGTCATATTAATCAAAGATAACAATTATAAGCAATATACCAACTATTGCTAAACACAACTTCATAAAACAAACACTACCACACATAAAAGATAGATAACAATGCAATTATAAGAGGTGAACTCCACACCTCAATTTCATAAATAGATCAACTACACAAAAGTTTAACAAAGAAATATCAGAACAGAACCACATCTTTGAACAAATACACTTAAGAAATATCTAAAGAATGTTCCACCCTATTAAAACAAAATACATATTTTTCTCAGCAGCACACAGAACTTTCTCCAAAATGAACCACACAGTAGTTCATAAAGCCTAATTAAATCCAAAGAATCAAAAGTATCCTATGTATACTATCACATCATAGCATACTGAAACTAGAAATCAAATGCAAAAGAAACCAGAGAAATTTTACAAGTACCTGGACATTGTTGAACACATTTCTGAGCACTCAATGGGTGCTCAGAAATCAAAGAAGAAATTGAATAATTCCTAACATCAAACAACAATTCCAATACAACATAACAAAAATTAAGGGACACAATGGAAGCAATCCTAAGAGCGAACCTTACTGCTATAAATGCCCACATCAGAAAAACAGAGTAACTCGGGGAAATTGAGCTTCTGGCTAGCTACCGGTACACTGGACCGAGTCCCAGAATGTCCACCGCCTTAGTACAGCATGGCCAGCGACCTTCTCTCAGTTTGGGAGGCAGAGGTTGAGCTGGGGGACTAACCGCCCAGGAGATCTTTCCCGCTCCCTAGGACAAAGGATTGTGGCCTGAGTTTCCGTGGACTCCAGTTCCCCATGCCCAGCATCTGCCTTACAATTTAGGGAGCCAAGAGCCTGCAGAGGGGAGTTAGGACCTGCGAGGTGAGTCCTGCTGCCCAAAGGTTGGCTTGTGGAGAGTTGGTGACCTGTGCTCTGGGCAATTGAACTTCAAGTCCAGCAAGCTCCACCGCCTTAGTGCAACATGCTCAGCAGCCTTCTCTCAGTTCAGGAGGTGGAGGCTGAGCTGGGGGCCTGACAGCCCAGTGTGGGCTGGCCTAGGGAGAGCTTAAAACCAGTAATCCTAGCAATTGAGAACATACTCACCCCCTTGGAACTGTGGCCCGAGATTCTGCGGGACCCAGTTCATGAGGCCCAGCTTCCACCTTTCAATTTAGGAAGCCAAGAGCATTTGGGCAAGCCAGCGCTGCTCCAGGAACTGGGGATGCAGGAGGTAACTTGCCACACATCCAGAGGAAGCTTTGGAACACCACTCAAAGCAAGAAAATACAGAAAAATGACAAAAGCAAAGACCAAAAGGCAGGCTCAAAATTCCAGCCCACCCCAAGAAAACTTAGGAGCCATGTACATAGAAGAAAAAAGAAGCCATATACCTGAAATGTCTGAAATGATACAAATGAAATTAAGATGCAACTAGGGGAAGCTATAGAGAAATTCAAATCAGAAGTACTTGCCCAGGTAAAAGAAAAAATGATAAAAATAGTGAAAGAAATAGTGAACACATCTAGTGAAAACACAGCTAAAAAATTAGAGGAACAAAGCAAACAGATAGAATCCCTGAATGAACACTATAAGAAACAAACAGAATACATAAAGCAGATTCAAAGAGAGATATACAGGAAATCAAAAATGCAATTGAAAGCTGCCAAAACTGCCTCAATGAAACTGAAGATAGAATTTCAGACCTTGAAGATAAGATTGCAGCCAGTGAACAGGAAAGGAAAGATCTCTTAGAAATAACAAACAATCAGGAAATAAAAATTCAACACCTGCAAGATGATGCAAAGAAAAATAACATAAGATTAATAGGGATAAATGAAAAAGAAGGGGACAGCCCAAATGATATCAAGAGGATATTTACAGAAGTAATAGCTGAAAATTTCCCAAACATGAAAAGGGAAACTGACATTTGGATAAGTGAAGCATATAGAACTCCAAACAGCCATAACCAAAATAAAACTACACCCAGACACATAATAATCACCTTCCCAGAAATCCACCATAAGAACAGAATACTAAAAGCCGTTAGAGAGAAAAGACAGATCACCTATAAAGGAAAACCTATCAGAATCACAGCAGACTTCTCAACACAAGCAATGAAGTCAAGAAGAGCATGGAGTGAAGTATTTCAGATCCTAAAGGAAAACCACTTCCAACCCAGACTGACATACCCTGCAAAACTGTCCTTCAAAATGGATGGAGAAATAAGATACTTCCATGACAAAGAACAGCTGAAGAACTTCATGAACACCAAACCAACCCTACAAAGAATACTGAAAGACATTCTAGATATACATGGGATAAAACCACCAAGCAAGGCAGA
>PVJX010029235.1:0-23127 GCA_004027295.1 Dolichotis patagonum
TGATTACCTTGAAGCCAATTTTGGCTGTATTTTTTAATGCATAAATCGCTTTGTAAATATGTCAGTATGAGTCATCAAAACTAGCACTTAAGACCATGCTGAAGGCCCAGGGCTTTGTTAAGCATCTGAATCAAATTGAAGCTCATAACAACTCCACCAGGCAGGTGAGAAGCTTCCCATCTTTTACGGACCTGGAAGCCTTACAGTCAGGTGCTCAGGACAAAACGCAGCTGGGCAGGGGCGTGGCCAGACAAGGTGATGACTATAGGAATAGGGAGAATTTATCAGTACTTTGTTTAAATTTTTTAAAATGTGTTACAGTAGAGGACATTCCCATTAATCCCTTCAAAAACATCTTCCCTCCCTTCCAACATCGTCCCATGCTTCTTGGGCTCTCCTTGGCTTTGCTTCCTTATTAGCGTAGGCTTGTGGGACGCACTCGGGAGTCTCGCAGACGTAGGAAGGTTGGGGACTCACTCACTGGTCACAGAGGATAGGCGTGGTGCGCAGCCCGCGGGGGCACACGTGCGGAGCTGTCATCAGGAGCACGGAGATCTGACCGCTGCTGTCTTCCCGGAGCTGAGAGGAGGCAAATGCAACCCGGCCACAGGCTGAGACCCTCGCCAGGATCCCGTAGTTAGTCCCAGGAGTTCGAGGAGGCGCAGGAGCAAGAACCCAGCCTCCTGCGCCACCAACGCGAGGCGACGTCTCCTGAAGGTGTACTCTGGGCTGCTGGCTTGGTGACCCTTCTCATCACGTGGGCTTGGCAGCCAACAACAGCAAAGACAGAAAGGTTTATTTTGTCTCAGTCTGGAGTGGGCTGGGCTTAGGCAAGGTGGCATCATGGGAGGGCCAAGGTGGAGAACAGGAAGAATGAAGAGAAGGGAAGGGAGAGAGGGAGAGGGACCTTCCAGGTCACACCCCAGAGACCGCCTCCTCCAGCCAGGCCACGCCCCTGAACCACCGCCTCCCACCAGGCCACGCCCCAGGGGCTGCCTCTTCCCAACAGGCCACGCCCCATAGACCAAGTCTTCCCACCAGGCCACGCCCCAAGGACCGCCTCTTCCCACCAGGCCACGCCTCCTAGCAACAAGCCAGCTCTGAGCCTGCCCTGTGCCCCCTGCCACCCCCCCTTCCAGAAGCTCTGGCTATGCTGAGCTCTGGGTAACACCACGATATCAGCCATGCCGCCGCCTCACACTAAAATCTTTCCAAACGTTGCATGTGCGCCAATCCTAGAAAACCTCTTCACTGTTCCTGCTTTCCGGGTCATCCTGTCAGCTGTCAGAGAGATCAAACAGCATGCCCAGGTCACTCGGACACGAAGGGAAGCACCGGCGTGGGCCTTGGGCTCAGGCTGGTGGCTTGTGGCTCCGAAGCCCGCTCGCAGGGTACAGCGGATGGGTGTGACAGATGGGGCATCAGACGCGCCTTTGTGGTCACGACAGCAAGAGTCCCTGTTGGTTACAGTCGTTTATCTTTCTGCCTGCTTTCTTTAAAACTCCATAGGAGCTTTGCGACAGACCCCTGATTCTTTCGAGATCACTGGTGAGCCGTGAGTTTCAAGATGAAGGTGGCTGCGACGTTAGCGCAGGAAAAGAGGTGTCGAAGTGCAGGGACCCATAAACTAGGGAAACGTTTGCTCAGGGTCACTGGTGTGCCGCATACCGACCGTCGCGGGGTTCATGTTGGAGTCCCAGCTCCCAGAATTCAGTCAACGATGGCTCTGAAGACTGCTCACGCGTTGCGGCAGCCTCCCCAGCACGCGCCAGTTCCTGAGCTGGTGCCTCTAACGTCTCCCCACCCCACCCCATCCCCCCACTCCGCATTCCCCCACATCCAGCTGTGAGAGGAAGGGCGAGCATCTCACCTCCCGTACAGTATTCAGCACCTTCCCAGGGATCTCAGCGCTTTACCATAGCGGGGCCCTTTGCTAGGCAGCTCCCCCAGTGGAGGCTCCGCAAGTGTGGGGGTGCTGCAAGTCAGGCTGGCCCAAGCTGCGCTGGTTTCAGGGTCAGGTGTGGGAGACATGCTCTGGTTAGGGTCATTTCCAGCCTACAGTGAGCTCACTGGGACCAGGCTTCACCATGAGCCGGAAAGGTCTGCAGCAGCTACCTGAGGGGAAGGCAGGGTCTGCCCAGCCCGGGTCACCTCAGCAGAGAAATGAGCTCGCCAAAGAAAGAAGTCCTGCAGAGCTGCGGAGAGAGCTGGAATATTCAGGGCCGGGTGAGAAGACGGGTGGTGACCTTTCCAATACCCCCAGGGCCGCTGTGGGGAGGACGAGGCTTCTATAGCTTTCACAGCTACAGGTGACACCTGTCCGTATCTGACACCATCAGGGGACTTTCGCTTCCAATTTTCTTTCCACGGAAATCCTGTCACCCTCCATGACTGTCCCGGGGGCTGGTTTGTTGACCAAATCCAAGAGAGGGATGCAAACCGCAGTACAAGCGCCCCGTCCCCCTAAGTGCCTCTGCTGAGTGCATTCAGCATCTCGACACTCAGAGTAAAGCCTACAGGTGCTAGCGAACGGCTGCGCTGTGTGGACCAAGCCCGGTATTTCTCGCATTGATACAGGCATGGGATGAGCACCCAGTGCCTGGGGCTTCCTGCGGTAAGACCCTCCGCCTTTCCGGTTCCCACCTTCGCTCCAGGGAGGCCGGCTGGAAGCTGAAAGCCTCAGCAGAAAACAAGAACGTCAGGTCCAGCGGGGAATGAGGAAGTCGGAAATGAACGAGTGCGAAGTAGATGTTTACGGGTAACATGGCGGATGCAGGCAAAGTCGCCAGCTGGCAAGCTGAAGGGAGGCAGAGCTTCTCTACCTGGGGTCTTCACCACCCCCACCCCATACTTACAGGGTCAGCTGGTCCCTGAATACAGCCGTTTCACTGACTGCAGTCATCCAGGCCAGTCAGGGGCTCGGCCTTGGTTTCTGGGGTGAAGGAGTCACGGAGGCTAAGGGCGCTAAACCCTGGTTTTCTCTGTCACAGCTACAATCCACTTGTCTACTCTTTATCCGCAGCTCTGTGCCTTGTTTGAAAAACAGTTTGCTTTGATCAGATTCTTCTAGGATTTAACTTTGTCTCTCACAGAAAGGATGACACGTTTAACTTATTTTCCAGCAGTGCATCTGGCAGCGGTCCGTTAAATCACACAATGACAGTAGAAGTAGGAATGATGCGCAGAGGAGTCGACACCCTACCAACAGAACAGGCAAGTGGAAGTACTTGTGTTTGTCTCGAGGGAAGGCAGGAGTGCTGAAGCTTAGTTCCCCAGGGTGTCAGGCTTCCTTCTGGCCCTTTCTGTGGGTCAGACGCTCTTCCGCTGCCTCGGGTGTCGCAGGCTATCACCCTCCTACAAAGTGTCCAGGCAGGGTCCCACCCGTATCATGCAGGTTCCTACCCCTTGCTCCTCTCCACACTGTCCCAGAAGAGAATCACTGTTGATGAAACCATTTCTCCTCTGCCTGCAAACGTCTGTCCATGGCAACAGTGCGGCCTCACACAGGCTGGACACTTGTCACAGAAGAGCCACATCCCCGAGGGGAGGGCGCTCACAGAGTGTGTCCCTCTGTGCCACCCTGGTCCTCCGCTTGGAGAGCTGAGCCACACCCAGAGGCTTCGCTGGCACTCTCATCCTGGACAGGAACTGCCCTCCCGTGTGGCTCTTGAGGTTCTTGGGGTGAAGGAGGTGAGAGGATGAGAACATAAGAGACAAAGCTGGGGTCAGGTGGAGCCCGCTCTCCACCTAGCGTGGTTATTTACACACTCAGGAGGAGGAGGTCACAACCCGCTGCCCAGCAACCCGTTTGCCTGGCTGGCCTGGGTCCCTGCCTTCTTGGAGCTGGAGCAGCTGGTTTCCACGGCTGGCTTTGTGCCCTCTGTGTTCTCAGGGCTGGCCCTGCTTTGGCCCCACACATGTGGTCAATGTCTAGCTTCAGTGGCTCCCTACACAGCAGCAAGGGTACTTTTCTCCTGGGACCTTGTGCTATGTCTCATGACACTGTGATGACACGGCTCCAGGACAGTGAAGGTCCACTGCTGCAGGTCGGTGCCAGCCTCAGGTGGACACTTGCTTCCAAGCTGGGCATGGACTCTTGCAGGAGTCTCCTGTCCTCAGGAGAAGGGTACTGTTGGGGGTCCTTTGAGACAGTTTGGTCCCAGCCCTGTAGCCACGACCAACCAGCAATCTCCAGTGTCATCAGCCACAGGTGACAAGGAAGACAATCCGGGAGGAAACCATTCGGGTGACAGGAAAGTGGAGACATCACGAGGAAATGCTCTGAGGCGAGCTGACATTCAGCAAATGAGGGGGCGACGTTGTACGCCACAAAGCTTTCAGGTAAAGCAGTGTACACTTTCATTTTATAATCAAAGTCTGGGCTGGTCTGACAATGAATGACCTTGTTTCACAACCACAAAAGCCATTCTCTTTGAAGGCCTTTTTGCATTATTGAAATTGAAAACTCATAATTTTCCTTTGAAATCAAGTTGGCCACTTGGAATAGAGGCCTCTGGATCGAAGTCTAAAGTCTCAGAAGTCCTTGGCATTGGTGTTGGCATGCTGCCCCATCTCGCTCGCTCTCTTTCTCTCTCACTTCCTCTCTCTCCATCTCTCTGTCTGCCTGTGTGTCTCTCTCTCCCCCCATCCCTCTTCTTCTTCCTTTTTGTCTGTCCCACCCCCACCTCCAATTTCTTGAATCAGGAAGAGACGGTGATGTGTGTGGTCTGCCCCCATGTCCCTAATACACAGTGACGGGTTCAGAGTTATTTAGTGAGCCTTTCTGTATAAACCCCAGGCTCCATGGGGCAATGGATATCTTAGCGCATAGAATGTGCACAGGACAAGGGTTTAGCTCATTTCCAAAGGGCCCTGGGTAGGTCCAGCTGGGGTGGTGACTACCCATGGGGGAGCTGTGGGCAGACCCAGGACGCCTTTTGAGGTTCACCGGAGATGGAATGGAGGGACACACAGAGCAGGGTGTGCCCCGAGCTGTCCACGGGAGTGGCAAAGCCCTTAACTAGAACCACAGGGGACTGGCAAAGAGGGGAGCCCAGGTTGCGTCAGAAGCTGCGCGTTGCTCTGGTCTGCTCAGCTAAGAGAGAAGTGATTCTGGGTGAGGCTACCGTTGTCCCCATCCTGGGGGTGCGACTGTGGTGAATGCAGTGAGGGGGCAGCGTGGCGCAAACAGGCGCTGAGCCCACCCAGCTCCAAGTCTCCTGCTTTCCAGACCCTCCTGGAGCACACGTGCTGTGGGTTCCTGGGCTTCGGGTCCACCAGGATTAGAAGCCCTACAACTGCATGTGGACACAGCTGGACCCAGAAATCCCAGACCTGCAGACGAACATGGCTGGACCCAGAAGCCCCATACTTGCAGGTGGACACTGCTGGACCCAGAACTCCCACACCTGCAGAGGGACACAGCTGGACCAAGAAGCACTACACCTACTGGTGGACACAGCTGGACCCAAAAGCCCCACACCTGCAGGTGGACATGGCTGGACCTGGAAGCCCCACACCTGCAGGTGGACATGGCTGGACCTGGAAGCCCCACACCTGCAGGTGGACATGGCTGGACTGGGAAGCCAGGCCTTGGGTTCCAACAACAGCGTGGCACACACTGCAGTGGTTTGGTGTTGCACCTCTGGGCTCTGGAAAGATTCTCTGCAGCCCAGGCCTCCCCGCAGGAGGCACGAAGACTCACGGTGCTAGAGCTCACAGTACACACGGGTGCCACCGTCCCGAAACCACTGCTGGAGTTCCGAGTGGCTCTCGGTTCACTGCCCTAGCCATTCAGGTCTGACCAAGTCCTCTCCCTGCCAACCCAGGGGAAATCCAGTCCAGTGGGCTCACACAGCCACTGCCGCGTGGAGTCCCCAGGTGAGGCCCCTGGAGGAGATCTGCTCCAACTGGGGAACCCAGGCACCCCCTTCTCCTGAGCCCAAGCCCACACTGCACAGGGCTGGAGCTGCCCCTCGGCTGAGCTTAGATCTGGACAGAGCCCAGGCTGGATGTTAACCCTGAGGTACAAGGTGTGTTTCAGACTGCAGGACAGGGAGGGAGGGCGGGCTGTACAGAGGTGGCCCCGAGGACACCGCGTTTCTGAGGGGTCGGATTTGGGAAGACAGTGTCAGGACACCACCTGGAATCCCCAAGGAACCGTGCTGGTCTGCAGAGCCCTGCAGGAGTCTGGACTCTCCTCCAGCCTGGCCACCAGCACAGCGATCCTCTTTCTTTTCATTTTTATGCCTTTTTTTCAGCTGACATAGGGCAATATTACATGTACTAATGTGAAAAGTATTTGTGTAATATAAATATTTTCTAGCAAAGTTTTAAGAACATCTTAAATAGATATTTTCTGTTAGGTCTGGTTAGGTGGAGAAAATTACTGTCCTTAGCATCTTAATTAAAATAATGTTATAATGTTAGCAAAACAAACAAAAAATCATTTGACATATTTATGTGGTAATTACATTTTAAAAAGATTACTCTCCATTAGTCTTCCTGATTGTACTAAGCCATCTGTGCTTGTAAAAATAATAATAAACAATGAATATCAATATGCCATATGTACTTCATTGTTTAATGGTAATTAAGCAATAATCCTGAAGCAATCCCTTGTTCACTGCGATAATTACATAAAGGTAATTATTTCATAATAAATGATAATCAATTATTTAGAATATTAACAATAGTTTTCTTAATTTTATTTTAACCTTTGAAAATTGCTAGTGGCCACAGACCATCTCTGCAGCCGAAGAGCAAATCAGTAGTTCTGCTATATTAGTAATGAATTTTCCGCAAATCAGAATTCTTCTTGTGTGACTGCTATAAATGTCTCACCTGCCTTATTATTAACAATAAATGGTTTTAATAAAACTTCTGGCAAAAATGTGAATTGTAGAGTGATCAATAATACAACATAACTGCAAAAATAATAGGATGTTATAACCCAAGTAAGAGTATGTTATTAGCAGACACTGTCGGATTTGGGGGAGAGGGTGAAAGCTGCTGAGATTTACTGCCTGTCACAGATACATACTTGCCGAACGGGTCAGCACTGACTTTAGCTTTAGACCAGTTACTACGGAATTTCAAGGAATAATGCATACCATTCTCATGACAAAGAGGCGACCAACCCAACATATATTTAGGCAGCAAAACAATACAGAAAATTTATGGTGTACAGCAAGCATTTCGCTTGACTTTTAATATGGCAAAAAAATCAATGCCTTAGACTAAAGCCATTCTTTCTGAATTTGCATTCAAGGAACAAAGCTCTTATTTTAGTCTCTTTCCTCGGTATTTAGTCACTTTCCTCATGGCTGAGACACAATACCCAACACCCTCAATTTAAAGGAGGAGAGGGTTTTTTGGCTCACAGTCTATAGAGATTTCAGTCCCTAGTGGGCCAGCTCCAGGGCTGGATGGTGGGGTAGTAGGACCCGGGACAGGATAGCTGCTCAGGGCATGGCACACAGGAAGCAGAGAGAGAAAGGGAAGTCAGAGGGAGTTAGATCCTCAGGACAGCCTCCTCCCACAGGCCCTGCCTCATCCCACAGGCCCCGCCTCCTCCCTCAGGCCCCACCTTCTCCCACCAGGCCCCACCTCCTTCCTCAGGCCCCACCTCTTCCCTCAGGCCCGACTACTCCCACCAGGCCCAACCATTTAGCCACAAGTCAACTATGAGCCACATAAGCCAATCACCTTGCCAAAGCCCTGCCTATGAGTGCATGAGACTCTTGGGGCCATCCAGACAGAAAGCAGAGCAGTGCTACCACCATGACAAACCCATCTCAGAACAGGCCTGGCAGCCCCTAGGGGAGTCTTTCTCAACCAGAGGCAGTTTTACTCCCTGGGGGACTATTGGCCAAATCTGGAGTTTGGTTGTCACCAGCAAGGTGGGGTGCTCTTGGCATCTAGTGGGGAAGCCCAGGGATGATGCTCCACACCTGAGACACACAGGACCCTCCCCAAAGAGTTATCTGGCCTGGATGGCAGCAGCAGCAGTGAGGAGGAGAAACCCAGACCTTGGGACGCGTTGTGCACCAAGGAGGGAGAGCGTTGCTGTGGGAAGATCCCAGGCAGAGTGAAAAGACCTGACCAGCAGGAGCTTCTCTTTTCCTCCTTTGCCACCAGAGCAAAGGGGAAGTGTCTTGGAAGCAAGCTCTTCTCCCCCTGAGGCATGGAATTAACTGCAGGCGGGCGCACCCTGAAGCTCGGTCAAACTGGTTTCCTGACTGGGTCTGGAGTGCGCCACGTAGAAGGACGGGACTCTCAGGCTGACCCTGCACTGCCTTCAGGGATGTAGGGAAGGACGTGTGTGTGCGTGCATGTGTGGAAGTGTGCACACACGCGTGCAAGGAGCCAGTGGCTCTGAGCTGCTCCTGTGGATTTCCGGGCTGTGGCTCTGCAGGGCTGGTGGCGAGGTCTCCATGGAGACCTGGGGCCCTTGGGGTGTGGGGCGAACACTCCACGTGACAGGTTTTCCAACTTGGATTTTCCCCTCTTCAAACAGGGCTGTTATCTTATTCGACACTCTTCAAGGCCCCTCCTCATCATCCTGTCACACTTAGTCACTTGAGAGCTCAGACCTTACTAACCTGGATTATCCTCTCAGTTCTTCTGGAAAAGTCTGGGGTCTGTTTTTCTTGTGTCTGCCATGGCTGGGGCTTCACTCTGGGGACAGCAAAGGGGCCGGAAGTGTGGAAACCTAAGGTCACAGTCCGTAATCCTGAAAAGTGTGTTCAAGCAAGGCAGGTGTAGCAAAAGGAGACATGGTGGTGACTGGCTTGTCCCCTCAGGGTCACCGAGGAGCCAGGAGAAAGGAGAGGTCTCCCCCAGGGCAGGAAGTCAGGCCAGAAGCCCCATGGGTCAGCATCAAAGCCTCGACAACATTTCTTTTGGGGGGATGCTCTGCTGGCCTCTGCCATTGGCTGTCATCTGCTCTGTGCCCTTTGTCACAGGCCAGTGTTTCTGTGGCACTAAGTTAAGCAGAGGTTGGGCAAATACTTGGATAATCTGATCAATGCAGGTAATCAATACAATCAATACCGTCACCTCTGGGTAACCTTCAGAACAACCTCACTCCCTTCCAGCCAAAGGAAGGGAAATGACAAGGACGGCGTCTGTCTCTTTGCCTGGCATCATTTGGAAGAGACATTTGCAGGTGTGGCCAACAACATCCACAGTGCATCCACGAGCCCTGTCTCCGGGACCCGGGGCTGGACAGCGGTCTCTGAGACGATCCCAGTGTCCTGGGGACACCGGCTCCACTCTGGCTGAGCAGCGCCAGGGAGCGTTTGTCTCCCTGTTTTGAAAGCAACCGGGCAGGAGTGAGCACTAAGGAAAGCCAGGGAGAGTGCTCTCCCCACCGGGTAAGATCGTTGTTAACCGCGGTTGCGCCCCCGAGGGCCCCTGAGCCACCCAGACTGTGCGCACTCTCCTCACTCACTCCTTGAACCTGCTGCGGGGAAAATAAGTAGAAACTCCTCAGACTGGAGGTTGCAGTGAACCTTGGGTCGTAGTCCGGAGAGTGGGGAGTTCTTTCACCTAGAGCCAAGATACCTACAGTGCTTTACGGGATGCTGAACTGACAACCACAGCCGTGCACTGAGGCCCCGCCAGGCCTGAGTTTCACAAATGACTTAAATTTCTATAACGGTCACAAATAAGGACATCCAGGGTGACCAAGACCGGCAGGCAGAGGCCACCTCCCCCAGAAAGCCTGCCTGATCTCTCAGGAAGGAACATGTGGCCCCTCCTGACACCTTCCAAGACCCCTGCCACTCTCCTTGTGACCTGAAACTACTCGTCACTCCTGCCTGCCTTGGACGGTAAGAATTTCTACTCCAGGATAGGAATAGAAACTCCCAAAGACAAAGGTCCCTGCCTTTGTGGGAGTCATGGAGGACTTCCTAAGTCCTTGGAGACTTTCAAGCATTGCCATGTACATGCGCGCGCGTGCACACACACACACACACTACATAAAATAGGGCCAGGAGCCCTGTCCATGTACCTGGAGCTCGGGAGCCCAGAACGGTGGAACTAAAACCCTGGCTCGAAGATTTGGAATCGTCACTTGGTTGCTTCTTTATCCATACAAAGGAAGGAATAAGAAGGATCTGCCCCAGTTCTCCACTTGGGGTTTTCCAGCTCTCTTTACGCTTGAATATCACCCCTGCCAGCTGCCCTAACTGGTCCAGAAATTGCTGAGGGGTCCTAGCAGAGGAAGACCCCGAACAAAGGCGAACGTGTGTGTTTCACAAGGGATGAAGTCAGCGTTCCAACGCTGGCAAAAACTGCACCTGTAAGTGGTGGCTCTGGGAAATAAGAGATCACGTGGGTTCTGAAGGCTCCTGTTGACTCCAGAGCCTGGAAGTCCCTGGGAAGGAACCGCGGGAGGGGGCTCTTCTTTCCCTAGCAGGTGAGGACACTGTCAGCACCCTCGGGACCCTTCGGATTCACCCGTCCCGGAGGGAGGCCGCAGGGACGAGCAGAGGGCATAGCCCAGCTGATAAAACCGGGCTGCCCGTGTGCTGTTCCACCAAAAAGACACTTAGAAAAGCCAACGCTTTCTCCTTTCCAGCATGGCAGAGGCCAGCGCTCTGAAAATAACCCTGACAATACACCACCACATGTGCCAACAGAAAGGCCCAAAACGTGCAGAGTGCTCCGGGCACAGGTGCAGAGGTACCTCAGACCGTACCAAAAAGGAAAGAGCCAGAAGGGAGCAGGAGCGTAGAGGGCTCAGTCGATCACGTTGGCCGTGTCAGGAGCTACGCGCTAAGGACGCTAACTCCAGGGACCGTGGTTTCACCTGCAAAGGCTGGAACAAGGAACCATGTGCGTTTAAAGCTTTTTAAAAGTACAGTGGGACACACAATGGCGTGAATCCCTCTCAGAACCCCCTCCCTCCCTCTGCACACTCACCCCAGTGTTCTGCCACTTTCTGAAGCAGCTCTGGAGTCCTCTCTCCTGAGTGTCGTTAGGAGTCATGATAAAACATATGATCCATGCTGCTGCCAAGCACCATCTGGCAGAAAGGCAGCTTGTCAAAGCGGGCCGTGTGCCCTCATCCACCTTATCCACCTATCACACCACGCAGCTCCTGGGCTTCCCCGGACAGGTGACCCCCAAAGGGCAACATTCTGAATGGACCAGGACATCATGGCAGCCACAGCAGCAGCGCTGAGAAAGTGATAGGATGCATTTGGAGGGGCATTAACGGCCCTGCGGCTTTCACTGTAATAAACGTTTACATTTAAGTATCCACGAGTATGTCGGTCATACTTCATGGGGGTAAGATGGGACGTCAGAGTTATCTAAAAGATTTCTCCTCCCATCCACTGGCCCTCCGCAGCCTCTGAAATGACCACTGGAATACACCTGTGTGTGCTGTCCAGGAGGTGGCAAGGCCACTGTGAAAATTTGTCATAAGTATTTTTTTCCGTACTGGGGATTGAACTCAGGACCTGATCCATGCTAAGAAGTTGTTCTTGTTAGAGACCTGTTTTATCCCTTGGTTGCACTGAGATAAGGAGGGAAAGGATTCACGTATGTAAAAGAGGGCAGGGAACTCAACTTTCTGTGCATCTGGACACCACTAACTTTTTCAGCTTCAGAGTGGAGAGTATTGGGTGGACGCTGGCTCCGAGCCACGCAGACAGCCGGTTCCACCTGGAGGGTGAGGCGAAACCCACTTGCTGTGTGTCTCTGGTGGCCGGGGATGGCAGAGAAGGCCATGGGGACAGCAGTTCTTGGGCCTGCGAGTGGCTGATGCTGCTCCTTTCGCACCGTGCCCTGCCCAGCTCACAGGTGACCAATGTGTCCTCTTACCTTAAATTTAAATTGTGATACATTTCAGTGCAAAAAATAGGATGGGTGAAAAACCAGAGGCCCACAAAAGACAATAGTTTTTCCCACCAAAGTGCTAGATGCCCCGGTGTTCTCACAGGACCACGTAGGTGGGGATTCTCTCTCCTTCAGACTCTTTCCTTCACTTCCAAAACCAAGCAAAGCCCACTAGGGGCTCCCTCACCCCAAGTCAGCCCACAGTCCGCTGTAAAGTCCACTCAAACCATGTCTATTCTTCCCTTGGGTCTGGGGTGAGGATGTGATTTCTCATCTCTGCGAGCGCTGACTACATCTTTTATTTTGCATATATTCAGTTCATCAGCATCATTTTCTACTCTGGAGAAATTGCACATCAGTGACCAGATCCCTGCGCCCCAGCCAGATCAGCCCAGAGTCACCAAAGCACTGGTCCTGTTCCTCCAAGGGACGCATCAGCTGACAGCTGTGACTGGCTCCACACCTCTTGTGCAGGAAGCCAGGTGCAGAGTGCTGGGGCTCCCTTCTCCCCTCCGGAGGCTTTAGATGGACCCCTGACAGGAAGTCCGCCACCCCGTAAGAGCAGCCTCGTCGAAGGCTGGGCCGAGCACTGCAGAGGAGGCAGGCTGTGCCCGCCCTCCCTGGAGAATTCCCCTGCAGCCCAGGAGCTCTGGCTTTCATGATCATCTCCAAGAAGATGGAAACGGACAGGGCCTCTGCGAATGGGGCTTGATGCGGAGTGCAGTAGGGTAATTACGCTTCCGCTGGGTCGCTCTGTCTTGCTCTTGGTGGGGTGCAGGTGAGCGGACCAACATTGCCATCTGGGGACAGTCTGAAAGCGCCATTACTGACACCTGAACTGAATGATGCAGAGGGGCTTTGGAGACAATAATACACTGCTGGTAGTCATGAACCAGACATGTGGGCCAGCTGAGCGAGAGGAGAGACAGAGAGAGACAGAGACAAAGAGACCAAAGCCACTCCGTCTTTTAGAAAGAACATTCCGTTCCCCTGCTTAGGCGCATATTTTGAGGTTATATGGTTTCTTCTAAAAATCATATTGTAGGGTTCACTGAGACTTCTCTGTGTCTCTGTGGGCTTATGGGAGACGCAGTAAAGCAAACCAAAGAAGGTGGCTTGGGTATTACTCAGTGTGCGCACCAGCCCTCCGGGGAATGGAGCAGGGCAGGGCGGGGCTGGGGCTGGCACCGGTGTGTTTGGGGGGAGCCCGCTGCCTGTCTTCTGCAGCAGCTGATCGGGATAGCAGGTTCCCATGGCCTGTGGCCTGGAGTAACCATGTCGAATATAAACTGGATGATGGTGCATCTTCCCACTCGGCCACACCCCCACGCCACCATGCCTGACTTAGACGCCCTGGTAGTGGAGAAGAGAGGACGAAGAGACCCAGTGTTGGTTGGGGTTCTCTAGAGGGACAGAATCAGCTGAAAATGTACATCCAATTATGCAAGGAGATGTGTCAGAGAGCTCACAGGACCTGGTGGGAGGAGCCTGTGGCCCTTATCCCAAGAGGCTGCAGAGCAGGTGGAACGGGAAGCAACTCCAGTCCCAGGCTGAAAGCTCATGCTCCCTGTGAGTCCCTGGTCCGCACTGGGAGGCTGAAGAAACTGGAGACAGCAGAGGCCACAGGAGAGGTCCACGGATGGGCCACCATCTGCCTTCCTCTTCCCAGGGTTGCTGTCAGCACAGTGGGGTGGGTCCTCCTGTCATGCCAGTCACCTGGGGAACACCCACAGTCACACCCAGGGCATGGGAGGTGTCTCCCATTCTGGTCAAAGTGACACAGCGACAGGTGGACACACAGTTCCCGTATTCAGGACCCTCAAGGCCAGGCCTTCCCGAGGGGCTCCTTTGCCTTCCAACTCCAGTGCAAGGAGGAGCAGCCATCTGAGTCCGTTCAGGTGGGATGGATCCCGAATCTCCCCTGCTCCCCAGAGGGACACGCAGGTCCTTCCTGGGCCCACTGTCCCGTTCCACCTGCAAGATGTGACCCATATTTGCTCCCATCCCGGGAGTGTCATGAAGGTTCAAGGACCCAGGCCATGGCCTCCACTCGGGGCCTTGCACGGGGCGCTCAGAAACAAGCACCAGCTCTGTTACCTTAGTTCGTGTAGCCCAGCTCGACAGGACGCCCTGCAGTCCTGCTGGAAACCAAGACCCTTACTGTGTCCTGCCTAACGAGGTCCCCAGGGAGCCAGGGGACTCGTTCAGACCTTTGACTCTAAGCTCACCCACCCTGTAAAGGTCCCCTCTGTACTTAGCATCCCATGACACTTCTCCTCGTGTTCAGAGGGGCCAATCAGTTCAATTCGTACCAGAACAGGGAGGCTTCTGGGGCTCCCCACCGACAGCTCCAGGACACACTCACCGCCCTATGACCAACTCGGGGCAGGTCACCATCCAGCAATTATACATATGTGACCTTGGGATCTGCGCTCTGGGATGGACAGTCACTGGTCTGGGAGGTGACCGCAGCAGGCACCTGCACTGTGATGCCATCAACTTGCTCTCTGTTGTGCTTTAAGGGGTCCATGTGGCTTAGCAGGTGACTCTCAAATTCTGCTCCCTCTGCAGCAGGACTGTCAGATCTGCTGCCCCGAGAGGCCCAAGGTCTCACAAGCCATGGGGCAGGGCAGCAGGGATCCTCAGTCTAAGGTGCCCCACAGGAACCTTGGCTCAGACCAGAGCACATCCCTTCCTGGTAAGCAGAGACCTCGAGAGGTCACTGAGGGCAGGGGTTCTGTATCCTGCAGCTGGGAACACCTGGAGCCCAGAACAGGTGCATGTACCCCACCCCAGGAGGCAGCTCAGCTAGGCTGCAGCGGACCCTCAGCCCTGGCTCATTCTAAAGCATGGTGGAGGCTAACAGTCCTAATGCTGCATCTGTCATTTTGCAGCCAGGCATGAGGAGGCCCTGCGAGGCCAAGGAGCCAAAGCCGTGCTCATGAGAGCGATCTGTGAGTATCCATGGAAGGGACAGAATGTGCCCGGCCATTGCATGGAGCGAGTCATCGATGCCCAGCCCGAGGGTCACGGTGTGGATGAGTCAGCAGAGGCCTCTCTGTGTTAGCAAAGGCTTCACTTCCCCGGATGCCAGGTGGTTTCACAGACACAAGATTGCTCATCCTGGGAGATGCGACATCTTTGACATAAGGGTGACGGAAGTGACAAACAGGTCATCATTAGCACGTCAGCTGGAATCAGCCTGATTTGCTATTTGCATCTCACTGGTCAGACCTGGGCACGCGTTCCGAGTTTACAGTACAGAATGGCTGGCCTTTTCCAGGGGCGTCAGAGGTCTGTTTCTGGACTGGATGTTTCACCCCCACACAGCAGGTTCTTTTTTTGTCGTTAATTTTTCTGCATCCATGTGATTTTCAAAGAAATCCTTCCTGATGATTCTGATGATTGAAGTAGCAGATGTGGTGACCCTGACCTCTGCTCAGCACTGGGGGTTCAGCTGAGCTCTGGTCCCCTCCCTGGACGTTAGCAGCGGCCTCGAGCTGCGTGTTTCTGGCTGCCGTGCACATGCACAGGTGGGGGAGGTAGGTGCTGTTTGCACCTGTGATGTCTATTTTTCCATCGACACAAAAGAGCACGCCCACAGACCATAGCTCTTTCTTCCTGACATTTCCCGTTTAGAATAATAGTTGTGAGGAACATGGGATTGATTCAACCTCTCGGGAAGACAAGAGCCCAATGCAAGCACATTGTTTGATGTTCCTGATCAATATTTGCAAACCCGAGCCTGCTGTGATGCTGCGTTCCTCGCCCCACCCCTTCCCGCGTGTCGGAAGTCGCCTCTGTGCTGGGAAACCGGGTGCTTAGCACGCAGGACGCGTTTTGGTGGCGGCCGCCCTTGCAACCCGATATTGTATCCATTGTCCTGCGCTCAGCGATCATCGGTGGATCATAAAACAGGCAGGCGGTTACCATAGCAACGCTAGCCAAACAGAGGCTGGTGGACCGGGAAATGTCATTTCAACCTATCAGTTCCCAGACTATCAGCGCTGGGAACACGACCCTAAGCCACAGATTAGAACACACAGCCTTGAGCTGCTCCGTGGCAGGAGACACTGGGTGTCACGTTTGCAGACAGACACAGAGACTTCTTGATAGAGCAGCTCGTCAGAGTCCTGAGGTCCACGCTGCCACAGCAGTCAGATGTTAGTGGGCAGGAGTCAGTCCCCTGCTTTCCAGTCCTCATGAAAGCCTGGGCCGGAGAAGTGTGGGACCAGGACACAGCGTGGGTCAGGAAGGACCAGCCCTCGTTCATGCCACTGCCCTTGAGAAGAGCCTGGTGGCTGCACGAGGTGGGCATCTCCTTTGTCCAGTGCGGGGATGTCACTGCCCTAAGAGCTGGCCTCCAGCTGGATTCTCATTCTTTAGGCTTCAGCTCAGGCCCTGGGCCTGACCCTCGAGGATCAGTGCCATCGGCTCCGGCTTCACATCTGCACTGAGTTACACCCCAGCTCTTTAAAAAGTTTTCTCTTAAAAAATTTTTTTCCCCTTAAATTTTAAAAGAGAGTCTTGCTAAGCTGCCCAAGCTGGACTCAAGCTTTTGACCCTCTTGCCTCAGCCTCCCAGAGTGCCAGAAGTCAGGAGTGAGTCACCACTCCTGGCTCACCCTTGTCTCACTTAGTCCCTAAGCCTCCTGCCCGCCGCGGAGGGGCGGAGGGACCAGAAGCAGGCGGCTGCAGGGTGGGAGTCCTGCTCCGTCTCCTGCTTGCTCCGTGAGTGGGGACAACTTCTCCCATCCAGCCTGGAGCCCTCCAGGCTGTACCCAGGGATGTTGGCTGGGGGTCAGGGTGGCCGGATTGTGCTTTCACGATGCTCACACAGGCGGTGTCAGGTGCCACATGCCATGCTTGGTCGGCCCTGTAAGTGTCAGGGGCAGACTTTACACACAGCATCTACATCTAGGTCACAGCATCTGTGTTATTGCCAACTGTCTCAGTCCCTTTCCTTGTCGCTGAAACACAATACTGGACACTGGCAATTTAAAAGACGGTTTCTTTTGGCTCACAGCTTGTAGAGATTTCTGTCTACAGTCAGCTGGCTCCAAGGCAGGGCGGCATGGCAGAGGGAGGGTCCTGGTGGAGGAGAGCTGCTAGCAGCATGGCGCACAGGAAGCAGAGAGAAAGGGGAGGAGCCAAGATGGAGACGAACCCCTCCAGGCCACGCCCATGACCCACCTCCTCCAATCAGGCTTCACTTCCCAGCATCCATGGACCAATCCAATACTGAGCATCATCCCCCTCCTTAAGTCATCTCCCCAAAGCCTCCTACAAGTGCAGGAGGCTTTGAGGGGACATCCAGATGCAAAACCGCAATCCCAAGGGACCATTCCATACAGAAACCACTTTGATACATTTATTTTCCTCCTTTTTAAAAGGACTTTTTTTTTTGCTCAATGATGCCCTAGGTAATGTTCAAACACGTCCACGATGCACACCCACCTAAGACTGAAGAAGTCGGAACAGGCGAAAGGAAAGTGCTAATATTTGTTTCTAATAACAGTCCCTGCTGGCCTCCTTGCTTGCTTCCGCCCAGCCTGTCCACTGGCACCCCGAGTCCCACAGGAATGCGCCGCACCGAGGACCCGGGCTGGAGGAGCAGGACAAGCAGGTCCTTCCGCAGTGGGCTCCAGGCCCTGTTTGTGCTGGAGGGACCGGGCTGTCTCTGCTGGCCTCGGGTTGTCTGCTTTTGACACGCGTGCCGGGCAAGGATAAAGTAGGGCAGAGACGGACGGCAGAGCCGCGCCGGCGGCTTCACAGGCAGCGCGAGCAGGTGGCTGCCTGGGGCAGTGAAATGTTTCAGTGACTCCCTGACGGAGGGTCTGTAAGCTGTGAGGGTGCTTGTGGTTTCTTTCCCCATCTTGCCTAGGGCAGCAAAATCCCAGCAGCACCCTTGGGTGGCATCAGAGGGAACATTTGCACGCATTTACATCTCTAATGGGGCGGGGCAGGGGGGCGAGAGCCGGTAAGGTCTGCTGTTTACTGTGCTGCTAACAGCTCTAGTGTTCGCTGTCTCCGCCCCAGCACCGTACCGTGGGAGCTGGGCTTTGGCATAGGTGACACAAAGGTCACAGAGGCTGTGGCAACCTGAGCAGACCAGAGGGACAGCTGACACTCCGCCGTGCCTCCCGCCCCCCTGGAAAGCGTGCGTACCATGCGCGATCTGGGGGACCCAGTGACGCAGGTCCGGGTCTGCACCTGGCTGCCAGCTGCCAGGCCATCTGCTCAGGTTGTCACAGCACACGCTGAGCATTGCAGGCCACGCGCTTCCTGAGCATCGCTCCCGCTGGGATGGGAGTCACTCACTCGTTTCCATTAAACTACGAGCTCCTGACAGGGAAGTAACAGGAGGACAGGGTGACGGCCTTGTCGGGCAGGATGGCTCACAGAGGCAGTTGGGAGGCAGGCTCCGTGTCTGCTGTGTACAATCACCCTTCTGGGAGACTGAGGCAGAGGATGGCAAATGTGAACATAGTCTGGGAACTTAACAAGGACCTCTGTCAAAATAAAAAACAGGACACAGTTCAGTGTGAAGACCCTGGGTTCAGTCCGCAGTACCAAAACAAAATGGTTACCACCCGTAACTTCCGATCACTCCTGGGAGCCAGAAGGGGGAAGTCCACAGCTGCCCCAGGGTGGATGGAGGTGTGGTGTTTGGTGAGAATAAACGCATCTGAGGCGTCACAAGAGCAGGGTCTCTAAAATCTTAAGTCTCCTGGGAAAAGCTCTGGAGTCCACTATAGGCCACAAGGGAATCACAATACAGAGGCTGTTGCGGGCTAGACCTAAAATGTCCCCGGTCTCCTGCGTGTGGAAAGTAACTGGGCTGTGGGGCGCTGTGCTCCTCAGTGCATCCATCAGTCAGTAGTTCACGCTGACCCTGTGGTGGGAAGCAGGACCCGGCTGGTGGAGGTCAGGGACCTGCCCCTGGAAGGGGGCGCTCTTGCTCCTGGTTCCTCCCTTCCCTCTGCGTTCTCCCCAGCTCTGCTGCCCAGCCCCCCCCCACCGTGCTGTTTCTGGTTTGGCATCAGCTGACCATGGACTGAACCCACTGGAATCAGGACCCAAAATAGTCCTGTCCTGCGCTGGGCTTCAGGTCTGGGCTCTGCTGCTGCCACTCACGGCCTTCTCCCCTCTGTCTCAGTGGGATGCTCAGGCCCAGACTGGGGACCCCTCCCCTCCCAGGAGCATCCGCACCAGGATGGTCTTTAGCTGGCAAGGCCAGGTAGGTGGAAGTGCAGAGAAATGAGGAGGTGGCAGTACTCGTGGTGTAAACGTCTCTGCTCTAGCTGGAACATTCCGGAATACTCGAGGACTACAGGCTGGCATCTTGCCAACCAGTTTCTGCCTTGGGTCAGCACAAGATTGTTCCTCTGCCTTTTGAGAAGGCATTTTCATTCTGTTTCTGATCTACGTGTGGAAATTTCTGTTATTGGTTTTTAAACTCCTTCCAAATGAGTACAGTGTGCTCTGTGGGTGGCGCCCAGTAGACTGTTCTGGTGTCAGTGCAGCCACACAATTCAGCCTCACTTCCTGCTGTGGGAACCGAAGCCGAGGGAGGAAAGTGCCCTGCACATCCTACGGGAATAAGCTCCGTTCCAGGGACTGCAGGGTTTATTCTTCCCAAGAAAATGCATTTAAGCCTAAAGGTTCAGAATCAATTGACCAACAGTGGAAACGGGGGATTCAGATGGTGGATCGGGCCAGTTCTGCAGATGGCCCTGGAGCCCAAGGTTCCAGCCCCAGGCAAACCCTAGGAGCATGTAGGTCCAGAGCCGGGAGCTCTGAGGCAGCCGTCCGTCCCCATGGGGACGTGGGGCTGAGCAGGAAGGCTCCGAGGGTGAGGGACACTGAGCACACACCCAGCACTGGGGCAGCGGAACCCAACAAAGCTCGAAATGCAACACAACAAAAATACCACGCTCCGTGCCTTAGCTCCACCGCTGCCAGACGCCCCTCTGTGCCCCTGGGCAATGCGGCCTTGGGTGTGCTTGTTTATAATCACCACTAAATGCCCACAGTTCTTGAGAACAGACGAAGACCTGGCTCCGATCTTGTTCCTATATAAATAAAATTTCAAGACTAATGACAGGGACAGAAGCAGCTGTCATTTTGGGGGTGGCCTTGCCCCTTCCTAGACTGTCCCTGCACACCTGACATCTCTCAGTGATATCTCCTTTGTATGACAGACAGCAGAGCTGCAGAAACCAGCAGATGATGAGGAAAGCCGGGATTTGGGTTCTGGGAGTGAGAATGTGTGTGTCTATTGGGAGTATGGAGGCAAGGTCGCCAGCGCCCACAGGAAAGTGCACACTGCACTGCGTGTAGGCCTAACACCCCCGTTAACCTGAGCCTGCACAAAGCCAGCCCCGACCCTGGGCCCGCTTGGGGCTGGAAGCCGGGCTGAGGTATGGGGGAGCCCCTTCCTGGGCACGGGTCCCCCTCTTCTCCCCTCCCCTCTCTCCCCAGTCACTGGTAGTGACTCTGTCCTTGGAACTCAATACACAAAAAGCCGCGCTCATGGCCATGACATTGTTTTGATGGCCATGCCAATGGAAAGAAGAAACATGGAAAAGACACAAACCAAAACGTCTATCTGTCCGGTATTCTACATCCATCAACCTCAGTCATTCCCAAGAAATAACAGAAACACAAACAGAGCGTTTGTTCCAATGTCAACACTGTTTTTTACCAAAAGCCCTTTTGATCTGGGGACTTACTGGGGCCCCATGGCTCCCTAACGCGGGGCTGTGTACCCCCACGGTGCGGTGGTGAGGATGTGTGTGGAGCTTTTCTGGGCTGGGCTTGCTGTGTGAGGCTCTGCCGAGCGGGTCTCACCGTCAAGGCTGCAAAGGGCTGCGAGCCTCGGCCAGGCTGAGCGAGGGCCTGGACCTGGCTTCCAGCTGACCTAGCGCCAGCCAGGCGTGTGCTGGCCTTGCAGCCCTGCACTTCCCGTCCTGCCAAACACAGGAGAGGAGCGGGAGCTCCAGGTTCTGGCTTCCCAGGGACCTCCGATCTGGACGATTGCTTTCGGGAAAACATTGCTTCCTTTTTCCTTTCTCAGGCCTGGAGAGGGAACTTGGATAGTGAGAAACACTGCCCGCTAGCAGGCAGAAAGGGGCAAACTTTATTTATGGGTGAGGTGACAACTCACTTGCAAACACCCTGAGGTATGTGATAAAATTAATTCAGTAAAAGAGTTCAACCAGTTGCGGTGATGTATGCCTTAAATCCTGGCACTCAAAGAGGCTGAGGCGGGAGGATTACACTTTCCAACCCAGCCTAGGAAACTAATTTACTGACTTAGCAAGACCTAGGAAACTACTTCACTGACTTAGTAACAGATGAAAAGAGGGACAGAGATGTGTCTCATTGTAAAGGCCCTGGGTTCAATCCCAATATGTCAAAAAAGAAGAAAGAAAGAGAAAGAAAGAAAGAAAGAAAGAAAGAAAGAAAGAAAGAGAGAGAGAGAGAGAGAGAGAGAGAG
Organism: Dolichotis patagonum; assembly: GCA_004027295.1. Taxonomy (NCBI): domain Eukaryota; kingdom Metazoa; phylum Chordata; class Mammalia; order Rodentia; family Caviidae; genus Dolichotis; species Dolichotis patagonum. Next base: position 21,355 of record PVJX010029235.1, read on the forward strand.
AGAGAAAGAAAGAAAGAAAGAAAGAAAGAAAGAAAGAAAGAAAGAAAGAAGAAATCAGTGAAGCAGTAAGATATAAAATGAACATGCAAACATCAATGGCCTTCATATATTCAAAGAGTAAGCAGTTAAAGAAAATTCAGTTTACTATAGTAATTAAAAATATTATTTAAAAATAAATGTAACAAGAAATGTACAACATTTACACGAGGGAGATTTGAAAATAGGTATAAAAATTATAAAACTGCTCTTGATCAAATGTGTGTAAGTTCAGTCCTGATGTTTAGATATGAAGAGTCAATATCATAAAGATTTATGTTCTCCCTAGGTTGATGTACAAAAATATTACAATGCCGGTAAAAATACAATGAGCCATTTCACAGAGTTGAACTTGTTGATGAGATTCATATGGGAAAATTAATGTGCAAATACATGTGGGAAAATGCCAAAAAAGTAAAAACTAATAAAGGGGCACTCACTCTGTCAGAGAGTCAAAGACACAACACACTTGCCAGAATTAAAACAGTGTGATATTTGGCACATAAAAAGACAGTGTGAAGAAAAAACTGCATAAAGTTCAGAATAAGACTGAAGTACGCATAGAAATTTACTGTATTACAAATAATGAAATTTCAAATCCCTAATGATGAACTTTTTAATTAGCTTGGCTAACTTACAAAATTTAATGTAAGTCTCCTATTATATCTAAGAATGTTCTCCAAGTTTATTAGGGAAATAAATATATTGAAAGAAGTAATAAAAGTAATATAGTAGAATAAACCGGCAAATTCTGTTTAAATTCGCTCTAAAGAAAAGGCTTCTTAGATTTAAAAATTAGAAGTACTAAAAGAAAAGCTTGATAAATGTGACTGTATAAAAAATATCTTAAAATGTCTCACATGTTTTGCTTTACCTCATCATATTGGAAAAGCCAAAGGCAACCAAAACTGGAAGAAAAATATTTCCAACAAATACTTCAAAGAGTTGATGTCGCTGGGTGTGATGGCGCACTCCTGTCATCCCAGCACTCGCGAGGCTGAGACAGGCGGATGGTTGCAAGTTTGAGACCAGCCTGGGCTACAAAATGAGCCCAAGGTCAGCCTGAACTGCATAGTGAGACCTTGTCTCCAAAAACAAAAACAAATAAACGAAAAAGTTGATATCCCTAGCATCTGAACATTCCTTAAAATTGAAAGGCAAAGTATGACAGAAGGCACAAAGACCTCTCCCCACACCATGTCTTTCTCCCTCCCCTCTCCACCCCTATTAGTTTTGCTAAAACTTACCTTTTCAAAGAGTCAGCTTTTGTTTCAATGTTTCCCTTATTGCTTTCTGCTGTGTCTCATTAATTTCCCATTTCTCTTGTTAATTCCACTGTTTTCATTTTGGTATCTTCCGTCCTCTGCTGCTAGAAGTTTCCATCAGGCCTCCAGACCCTGCCCCCCTTCCGTGCACTCTCCTAAAGTAAAAACTGTTTTCTGAGATGTTTTCCTCGCTGTGTCCAGGGCTTTCCATTGGTCAGAAACTCCTCTTCTCTTTGGGGAGGTTTATCTAGAGCAGAGTTAGGTCGGCCTGGCTCCTTGGTTAAGGTCAAGCATGGCACCACGACAACAGCACAGAAGAGCAGTGCATTGCAGACGGCGTCCCCCGTGCTGCCCACGGCTCCCCCATCGCGTCCAGCGCCCCTGTCCCCACCTCCCAGTCTTGGCCCTGCTGCTGACCCAGCCTCCGGTGCGGGTCTCCTGCCCAGGCCCCAGCCCCATCCCAGCAGTCATG
>PVJX010029236.1:0-23117 GCA_004027295.1 Dolichotis patagonum
TCAACAACAATGAGGAGACTCACCACAGACACGGCAAACAAAAGGCTTTGCATCGCATTGCTAATCCCAAAAGCTAGAATTCCAGACACATCAGCCGCCCCAGTCCAGCTGCTCCTTCCCATGCGCTGTCTCCTCCTCTGCCTTCTCCTGAGCCCTGCCCCACTTGACTGATTGTCCCTTCCCTCCCAAGACCCTCTAGTTATTTCCTCACCCTTCTGTATTCTTAGGGCCATCAGTTCTTTTCTCTCCATTATGCAGAGCCATCTTTCACCTGCCCAGGCTTGGGAATCCCGCTTACAGATCCCAGCCATCTGCAGAGGAGGGGCAGCATTTCACTACAAGACGATTCCAAGACTACTGCAACTTAAAATAGAATGTCTTCAGCTGGTGGAGCAGCCCATGCTTGTAACCCCAGAATTTTGAAAGGTGAAGGAAGAATATCGAAAATTTAAATCCCACCTGGGCAACTTAGCCAGCGCCTGTGTCAGTAGAAAATTAAGTTAAATTTAAAAGGCTGAGAATGTAGCTCAGTATGAGCACCTTGTGTTTAATCACTAGAACCGCGAAGGCGTGAATGATTTAGATGCATCATAATCATCTTTAGTCAAACTACTCAATCTTACAGCGATTCTTTCCTTCCTTACCGAGGAGCTGCGTACGAGCAAAACTTCACTCTCCAACTCTTGTGACAAGTACCTTTCAGCTGTCTGTTAAGGGACTCTCATACAGTCTCTTCTCAAATATCAAACCTGTATCGCAACTTCTCTGGTCCCAGGATAACAATTAGTTAATATGGACATTCAAATCCATGTTTATTTGTTGTATAAAGAGAAAGATTGGGTGAGAAAAGGCAAAGTAATTAAATTAATGCCAAACTTGAAACCAGACACAAAATAAAAGCTCATCACTTCTCAGCATCTAAATGGTAAGTCCCATGGTGGGCTACACTAAACGTGTGTGTCAGAGCTTCGTACACACATGCACCCAAGAGTACAGAGCAAAAAAAAGCAATCTTAAGGCCCAAAGTTGCTCTCAACGTTTCAAAGGGCTGCTTATATGAATAAATAAATATTATGCTATGACATATTATTCAGTAATCTACACTAAATCATTTTTAATTGAGATTTATCAAAACAGTTACTTCTTGGAGCATTTCTCTTCTTCACGCTCCCTCTGAAGATTTAATTCTAAACACAAGAGGAAGAAAAGAAAAAAATGATACCAGACATAATCCAGTCAAAAACTTGGATTTATGGAGTACAACCTTGAAAATATTTTTTTAAAACATCAAGCATGTGAATTAAAGCTCCCACCAGGAAGCTATAATTTACACAGCAAGCACTTGGCAGGTAATTCGAGCACTTTGTGATACTGGTAGCAAGGGACCCTCTTCACAGAAAACCAGCCCCTTCCTGTGGCACCACGAGGTGAGAGAAACACGTTGGCTTTGTGGCTAAAGGAGTTGTTTCCTGTTCAATAAGCATGGGATAATAAAAACAAAGAAGCAAAACAACAAGAAAAGAAAAGAAGGTGGTTCCTAACCACAGAGTAAACTTGATCCATATGGAAAGCAAAAGGCAAGGAAGCTTTGGTCTGATTCAGAGAATCCACCAAGGTTGCAAAGTTGCAGGCAAACAAAGTGAAAGAAAATGAAAATACAAGGGGAAGCTTTCGACATTTTAGAGCCATTATCTTCATTTGTTTAGATATTTTTCAAACAATCCATTTTAATTTTAGGGATGTAGAAAATATATTATCTGCAATTTTTTTTAAACTTCTTGGTTGATGGCAAGCCATAAGGATTTGTACTTCTGTCCCTGAAGATGTGTAATATATTTCACAGCCAGCCTGAGTCCAACCAAACTATCCTAAAGGAAATACGCCTACTTACACCTAGGCTTTGGGGAAAAGTATGAAAGACCATTGTTGCTTAGAATAAAACTAGGTCTCTTTCCCAACTTATACCTTACTCTCAAAGAACAGACTTTTATAAAAATGAGGATTTTCTGAAATTAGGGTTAGTGGTAGGTCCCAATGATACCAATTGATTTCTTGCAGGCAGTAATAACTGCAAGCATTTGTGAGCCTGGAAAGCCCCATTTCTGGTTGTATAATTAACTAATGTCTTGATAGTGAATTCTTTGGTGGTATTCACCTTATCTGTAAGCATGGTCTCCAACAGAATGGACTGACTCCCTCTCATTCTGCTCAAATGTTGTTTTCTCACTGTTGAACTCTTTGAAACTTGGTAGCATATTATCCCTTACTTTAAGTTCATGTTTTTTTTCTCAGAAAACATAGAAACTGAACGTTCTAAAGAACTGACACATGAGCAAAACCATGGCAATGAGAGAAGTCATTAAACTAGGAAACAAAAGCTCTGGGTTCTGGGCTCTGATTTGTTCTTAACTCGCTTGCATTATATGTAGTTTGCAATTTGCACTATCAAAAGGGCTAAAGACTCTTTGTCTTAGCAACAACCACAAAAACCGCAGCGAAGTTACTGTCAGAAGTCAGAAGGCCTAAACTGGTGGCCCTTGGCTTCTTCCTTCCTGTCCTTTTGCATTTGGTTAGTACACTAATTTTTTAAGTTAGCGGATTTCACATACAATTGCGTCTTCACAGATTTTTCTTGAAAATTTGTCACAGCTCATAAAATAAAGCTATGTTTGTTAAAAGTCACTTTTCATCAAGAGAGCACGGGCTCCTGGGCTTCCTGCATCCTTGCCTGTCTCCATGATATGCATATACTTAGGCGAGGTGGATCAAAGCATCTGAGTTTACCACCCCTAGTCCAGAAGAGGCAAAGGTGGGTGGTCAAGGGACTGCGAGGCAGAGGAGGGCACAGGGAAGCCACAGACGCCCACCCACACTGAGGCCTGGGACACGCAGGCACATTTACAAAGGGGTTGCAGCCTCCTGGTAGGCAGCCTCTCCCTTCACTGCTGGATAGACAATAGATAAATAAATAGCAAGAATACATGTGATATATATTTAGATTGCACATTAGACTTTAAAATCGCTGCCTAGCTGAATGCATTAGCCCGTGTTTTCTGTTTATGTCTCCACAATGCCATGGAAACACAGCGCGGCATCCTAATGGGCCTCTCCTGGCAATAAATAAACAAAGTCTTTGTCTATTCATGTTTCGATTTCTTTCTTTTTTATGTAATTTACAATTTCAAAAAAAGACAACAGATCAGTAGTGTTTTGTTGCTGTTTTCCTCTCTGCCCCTTCCAGCTTCCTGTCTTGCAGAACACATCTGCAAAGAATACAAAATGCACCTTCTGGTGGTGGCTGAAATCAAACCAGCTCTGTCAGCATTCGGAGAGCTGCGGACTCCCAGCGGGACTCATCACCCCCATTTATAAAGCACCATGATAATTAAACTCCATAATGAATCTCTCAACGGATTTCAGTCTAACCCAAAGAGCACTTAATACAGTTGTTTAAGGTCAAAATGGTTGTAAACAGACAAAGTCTGGTGCATCTTGTCCTCCTCCTTCACTGTAAAATGCAGTCCAAGTCCATCTCTATAGACAGCAACCGGGGACAGCACCCTTAAATGGCTCTATGGTGCTAGTGACATGTTCTCGCCTCCCTGGCTCCAGGAGCAGACAGGCCCTGGCTACCACACGCAGGGGCAGGGGCAGGGCCAGGGCAGGGGTGAAACCTGAAGCTTGAAGTGCTGGGAGCACCGCGCCTCCCAGACCAGCTCTGTGCTGTCTGGCACCTGCTACCCGCTACCATGAGGTAACCCAAGACTTAGACAGACGGATTTTTATCTGCGTGGAAAGCCGGACAGATTCGATTAGGTAGCTCAAATCTGCAGAGTCCCTGGATCCATAAGCAGGGACCTCAATCACAGGAGGAAGGACATGCCACAAGCAGGTCACAGGCTTCTTCTGAGTTCCTGTGGGGACCTCGATAGCCCACTCTGAAGCCAGGCGTCACCTGCCTGGAAATCCAACTAGCAGAATTTGCTCCGGCCACATCCCAATCACAGGCACCGCACGGTGGACCTCAAGGCCAGTGTCCAGCAGGTTATGTCTATTTTTGTCAGTCTCAAAACAGTTGTCTATGGACCAGGTTTCAAAGCATTTGCAAAATAGATCCATCACAGCATCTGCCCAAGGAGAGACATTTTTCATCTCACATTTTCAAATGCTAAATCTCAGGTCAGAAAGGGAAGTGTCCACACAAATGCCTTCCTAGTTCACGATCAAATGTCATGAGCTTTGCTTTTCTAAAGTGGTATACAATAACCTGTCTGAATCATGATTCCATATCCTTTGTGAAATAATAATATCAACAACAGCATTATCATATAACACCATTAGGTACTTACCTTGAGCCTCTGAGCTAATATTGTTCCCTTGTCACAGATGAGGCAAAGTTTTAAGAGGCAAATAACATGGCGAAGGCCAGAAAGCCAGTAGCAGGCGGAGCTGGATGAAAACAGCCCTTCTTACCGCAAACTCAGAGCTCTTTCTCCCAGTTCCTAAGCACCCCCTAAGAGCTTTGCACAGGGTTGAGATGTTTCATCCACAGGGTCTCAACTTTTTAATTTCTGTGGTTCATTTCATCCTAAAGGAAAACTCTATGAGGACTGGATTCTCCTATCCTGGGTGCAAGGAAGAAGACACAAAAATTGCTATTTTATTTGTCACAATGTCTGCCTCTTGGGGACAAGTTCTTATTGTTTCGTATGTTTTGTTCACAGTGTCTCTGGGTGCTGCCTCTGTCAGATCATCTCTCTGTAGGGCTTATGTTTTTGCTTTGTATCATGCTTGTCTTAGAAGTTTCACAAAGTCTTTTACAGATAGTCATAGTATAAATGCAGGCATATCTGCCTTATGGTTATAATTGGACTTTGGAAAAAGCTCACATTCCACATAATTGTACAAAAATTGTACAGAAATAATGGGGCTTGTGGAGAAAACAGACATGAAACAGATGAACTGATAACCTCTGAAGCATTTTAACAAATATCCTATCTCCAGTAATAGTGATATTAATAAAACTCCATCTCAATTAAATCTCCTCAGACATACACACTTAAAATCGCATTTATTCTTTGCATGTTTACATTATGGTCTTTTTTTTCCTCTTTCAAGATGCCAGCTCCTGGTAATATCCTGTAACAGATCAATTTCATCAAAATCCAAAATATAGTCTAAGGACAGTCATCTTCATCAGTTTGGGAGAAGGGGGAATGGAAGACAGTGACACCAGTAGAATTATTTTCACAGATTTCATTGGTCCTGGCAGCTTTCCCAGACAGTTCAATCTAGGCAACATGCAAAGTTTCTGGATGACACAGAGCGAGTCACATTTGCAGTAAAGGATGACGTGCCTCTATTTTGAGGCTTTTCTTACTGCAGCTGACTTCAAAATATTGGCGTGCTAGAGAACATTCCACAGAAGCCACTAGAGTTTCAAGTTATTCTGATATCAGAGACAGACACAGCTTGTGTGGGACTTCAGCCCTTTACACTTTTGAGGTCCTTAGAAAAAGTATATACTTACGTCAAATTTGGTTGAGCAGTAACTATTAATTTAGCATAAGCAACAAATCACAACAATTTACTAATTTCAAAATGTGGATCATTGCCAAAATCTTTAGAAGTGACAGAAAATCTATTTGTTTACATTAATTAATTGACCTGACCCATTTTTATAAAGCTTTGTTGACTGTTATACACTCTTTGATCATCTCTTGGTATGGCAGCTAAATGATACTCTTTCCTCTGAAGAAAATAAAACTCCATCATATTTCAGTAAAATTGACAGAAATCTTTTTTCTCATTGATGGCTTAGAGAAGTTCTTTTAGAATTCCAACCTTTGTTATTGTAATGTTCAGAATCTGTCACAATTTAGAGAAAATGCTTGGCAAGTTTCTATCACCCATGTGCCGTAAAATTATGAAACTGTGGGATTCTGTAAGTTTCTGTCATAGTGACTGGTCTTAAATATCTTGGGGTTGTCAATACCTGTTAACAAGTTAATTGTCGATGTCCTCATTTTATTATGAATTATGTTGCCTGTGTTAATAATGTCTTTTGTGTCAAATCAGCAGAAAATTCAATTTTTTTACAATATGATCATATGGTTCCATTCTTTAAGTGGGTTATCAAAACACCCAAGAGTCTTAGGCATTAATTCTTTTAAGAATGTATCTCTTGTGCTCAATTAATAACTATTATTTTAGTAAATTTTACAGAAACACATCATCATATGAATGCAATGATTAATTAGCTTTAGCGTAAATCTGCCTCTGTTGACATCATTTTTCTGTTCAATCCCTTAAGAATAATTTGCGTGAAGGAAACGTATAGTACAATGAACAAACCCCTCAAACAAATGAGTTAACAATAAGCAAGGGCATGACACTGCCAGGGCTGCACCCTCTGCTGGTCCTGAATCTATACACATTCGAAAGTGAGTACTGCTAACACCAGCTGGTGCTTAGTTAGCTCAAACATAAGGACACTGAATATAAAATAGCAACCTTGGCTGATTAAGTGGGGTTATTTTGGACAATCTTGATTTGTTTATTTTTAACTGGGCCAGCCCTTTAACTGAATTGTGGAAACTTCAGAGTTTTGTCTCAGTAGCCTGAGTGAGGAGGCTCAGGCCTGGTAGTAGCAGTCAGATGCATTTTGACAAAATCTCTCTCCATCTTTTCATGCCTGAACTTGCTACTTTATCCAGCTTTCCAGAATAACCTGTAGAAACATGTTAAATGTTAAACATTTCAGAAGAAGCTAAAACTCAAGAAAGTATTTCTATGTAAGCAGTAAGAAGAGTCTCCATATACCCCTCCAAGGCAAAGGAACCTGTAATTGGCAAGTTTTATTGATGGAGATGGCTGCCCACGAAGCCACATAGACAGAGATTCCGTGTGAGAAGAAAGGTCGAAGAAAGCATGAGTCTCAGACACACGTGTGGAAATACTGCCCTGTTTCGCTGGTGTGAGAATAAGTGTGAATAAGTGTTAATAAGGACCAAATATACAGCAGATATTGGGAAATAGGAAGACAGTGTACAAATGGGGAGGGGAACAAGAGGAGGGAAAAAGGGAGGAAGGAAAAGAAAAAGTAGAACACAAGGAAAAAACGGAAATAAAGTTTTTGTAAACAAGGAGGGGAAGAGGTTGAAAGGAGGGGAGGAGCTTGGGAAAAGATAAAGCTTCAAGATGTATCACGTACCATACAAACTCCTTGTGGTGCATGTGATCATTATGTACAACTAAAATGTACCAATAAAGTTAATCTTAAAAAGAGAAATCTGTGAAATATTTTTCCTTATTAAAAGCTCTTATTCAGCTTTCTTCAAGAAAAGAAAACAAAGGACAGAAGACCTGAGTCCCGGAACAACCCCAGGAATTCAGGAAAACCGTGTTTATTTCGGGTCACAATGGAACTTGGACTTTCTCAGCTTGTTAAGAGACTCATTACAGGAAACAATTGTCCCAGGTTTGTTTTCTCAAAAATCTTCTATTATTCCCTGCATGTAATAAGACACGCTCAACAGCACCAAAAAAAGTTTGCATAACTTTAAAAAAAGTTTTTATAGTTTGTGTCGCAAGCTTTAATATCAGCTATTTACCATGTGGTCTCAAAACCCACAATGCAGACAAAGTTGGGCAGCACACAGGAAAGGCAGGCTCAGACCCTCCTGTTGAACTACCAAACTGCATGAGCAAATGATTTTTTTCCTACATTTATTAGACTTTTAATTAAATAATGCTACAATCGGAAATTTTTATCAGATAATGAAAATAATGTTTATTATAAAACAGCAAGCACTGCAAACTGCCAACACTATTAACACTTTTATGTTGATGTTTCCAGCTCTTTTCTGTATCATAAATTAAAAATAAAACAGATCTATATATGCTCTTATGCCCTGATTTTTATAATGAAACATACTGTAATATAAAAAACCTTGCATTTTGAAAGATATATACTTCTCTCACCATTTGACTTTTCATAGATCATAGTATTGCATTGTATAGTGAAACACTATTTCAGTAAACTCTTATTGAACAAAGAATGCATGTATGTTATTTGTTTTAATAAAAATGGAATTTCAAGGTGTGGATGCAGATAAATTTTTATATACTTTGCAAAATGGTTTTGCAGAAGATTTAAGTAGTATCAACCTCCTAAACCTTTCCCAATCTGACCAGGGGGCAACTGTATCCTATTGTAGATAAACACTTTAAATCATAACATAAATGTGAGTCTTTCTAAAGGTATATTTTTATATTAGTAAGTAAAATAATGAGTGCTTAATAATGGATTCCATTTTGTATTTTCTTTTTAAAATTTTATTTTAAAGAGAAAAAAATGTTAAAACAAGATAATAGAGTAACAATGGTTAGTCTGTTTTATATTTTCAAATCAAATAACCCTCTCTATTCAGAAAATTAGTAATCAAAAGATACCACCACAAGGTGTAAATTACTCTAGATTCTTTGTAGTACAAAAAAGGGCATTGGTCTCATTCCCAGTCTCTTTCTACCGCTCTCTACCCAACTCTGTACTTTCCCCTGAGTCCCTTTCTGCATGCCCCTTGTTACATGTGGTTCCACCCCACAGGCGCACACTCAGCTCCCTGGGCTCTCGGCATCCTCCTTTGCCCTGCTTTTTCTCACCTCTGTCTATCCGGACCTGGCCCAGTCCTCCTGCTGCATATGGCTGCTTGCCCAAGACCCTGACCTTCTTCCCTACCCAGAACACTGGGTTGCTGTGTCTCTCTGCACTTGGCTCCCTCTGCCCTGCCACACTTGCTGGCTTCCTGTCACAGTGTGGCGAGTGTGGTTGTATGGCTGTTTGCCCAGTTCTTACTGGCAAATTTTACTTTCCCGTCTTTGTTTTCTTAAGGAGCAAAACCCTGGCATAAAGTAAGTAATCAGTAGCATTATTGAATAACTCCATCGATAAACTAGGTAATATTTACTACTTTCCTTCAGCTCAAATTTACTAATGTAATATATTTCGTAAATTGAAGGAGCTTAATTTCCAAAGCAGAACACAAATTCAGAACATATTTCCAAAGAATACAAGAAAAAAAATTTTCAGCACAGAGTATCCCACAGCTCCTTGTCAAAAGAAAAGAGCATTTGTCTTTTGTAGTTTTTTCTCCATTTCTTATAAACATCAACTATTATTTAAAAGTGTCTTCCCATCACTCAAAGAAAGATAGATAGTTGCTCAGAGTTAGGTTTTTTGCTTTCCTGACCAACAAGGTCCGGATAATAAATCACTCAATCCCTGGGGAATAATAAAATCCTTAATGGATTTGTACACAAGGGAAAACAACTAGAGAAAAGAAACATCCAGGATTCAATCACTTTTCAAATGCTGCACAATACTTGGAGAAGATAACATGAAGACCACAGATAGGTGAAGCAAATAGAAGAGGAAAGAAGAAGTCAGAAGTGGTACTTTCACTGGGGACAGGATATGGTCCCCATATTTTAAAAGCCCTTTGTTTCCCCTTGTGTAAACAGGACTTCACAGTTCCCCAGTGGCCCCGACCTCCATTCCCGGCAGCATCTGTTCCACTTGGGGTGATGATGGTTGTGTTGGCTCTGCAGGCCTGGCGGACTAGAGCCGACAGCTCCCCCAGGCTCCACTGCCAGCCCCTCCTGAGCGCAGGAGGTTTGGTGAAGCAACAACTCCAAATGCCTGTTACTCTACTGCCAGGAGCGGGGTTGCGGGGGTGGGGGTGTCGGGAACAATGCACATGGGACTAAAGCCAGCTGGAGGAATTGGCGACACAAATACTACTGACAGAGGACCAAGGCTAGGACCTTATTTGAGACAAAGATGTTTTATCAAATATTTACCACACAAAACTCATAGTATAAGGATGCTGAAGAATTCCAGTCTTCATCTGAAATGAGTACAAAAATATTTTTCCTTTTCTTTCTCTACTCTGGCTCTGTAGTCTTGAGAAAAATACCTAAAACTTCTATGCATCAGGTGAAGAGTCAGGGTATACTTGCCTTTAGTCTGATTCACATTAAAAAATACTGGAAATATCTGATTCCAAGTTACAATAACCCTTAAAGGAAATTATAGGTGAGATACAAATTTTACAGGTAGAAAATATAGGTGAAGTTCTTAGAATTGAGCCTGGCACATCATTATAATTTACAAAGTGTTATTTTTGTCCCCCTTCTCCATCAGAGAAAACTAATTACACGTTTTTATGTGTTCACTGCACACAAACTAAGGTAGAATAAAATTAAGGGATTTTATTTTTCTAGAATTGCTCCTCTTCATTTTTGCCCTTTTTAAATATAATAATTATCTGTTCACATCATCTTGTGGAACTCTCAACATTACAGAAATGGAGTATGGATCCATGTACATCAACCTTGACACTGGCACCCTAACACAGAGGAGGTGATCTGAAAACAGTCTTAGAGGTTCTGTCACCACTCAGCAAGACCTTTCAGCGAAAGCCTGAGTTCTCCTGCTCTGCAGGCTTGGGCACAGGTGCCTCAGTTGGTCTGAAATCCAAGCCCATGACAACATTTTTGCTTCTTTACAAGACTGCATGGAGTTTGCACTCCTTTCATGATCCTGGCAAAAGTTTTTCTGCTAAAATAACATCCAGGCTCCTCACCAACACGGCGGGCTGCTGAAATGCCAGCACACTGCCAGTGTGGGCAAAGCTCGCAAGCGACAGTCCCCACCTCCTACCTGGCCAGCTTTATCTCCCCACAGTTCCCTGAAGTTTTCCTGGAAGGAGTGTTATTTTTCTGAAGATAAAAATAGTATTTCTAGTTCTAGAAATCCTTGATCCTTTCTTACCTTCTGACTCTAAGCAAGCTCTATAAATGACCTCACTCCAAATTTAACTAAAAATTCTTATGAAACGTGCTAGACAAATTAAAAACCCTGAATATAACTTTCATATTTCAGCATTAAAATAAAAATACCCCGTGTTAATGTTGGCTAAGTGCTTTTATTCTTTCAAATCCATAGTTGAAAGATGATCCTGCTTATTTGCCCAACATCAACCTCTTTTTAAAAATAGAAGTTGAGTTTTTCATTACTTTTTTTTTTAACTATCAGTCACCATCTAAATTCCTGACTTGCATTTGGCATACTTAGGACTTCACCAGGCCATCCTCTGTGCAGACATTGAATTCATTCTTTTGCCAACAACAACAACACAATGCCTTCTGTGAGCCAGGTGCTGCTCTCAACATTAGAAATATGGCTATAGAAACAACTGCCTTTACTTCTAGAGCACCTCCCTTTCCATGAGGTGGGCCCTATGTGCATAAATAAGATACTGGATAGTAAGCTCCAAGACCAAAATAAAGTAAGAGCCCAAAAGCTGTGGCATCGTAGGTACTGCTCTAAAGGGGCTCAGGGAAACCTCTATGATGCTTTAGTTAGAAGCAAACTCCTAAAGGGATAAGGAAGGAGAACAAGTGGATATCTTGCAAGACAATCCCAAGAAAACCTTGCAGCAGAAACGTATTTTCATATTCGTGAAAACCAAGGAGTCAGGCCCCTGCACACAGAGCAGTTCAGCCATGATGATGCATTTGAATGTAACGTGGTAAGTTGGGAACCCAGCAGAGAGTTCGGAGAACAAGAGTGAAATCATGTGATTTATATTTTAAACAATCACTCTACCTGGAGTGTGCAAAACAGATTCCAGCAGAAAACAATCACAACAGAAAACAGCAGGTAAGGAGAGCTTCTAGGGACATAGCAATGGAAAGGATGAGAAGTGGCCAGGCTCAGGATGTATTTCAGTGTGTACGTCCCGTCCCACTAGATGCGAGCTGTGAAAGAGAGAGAAATCCAGAATGATCCCAAGGATCCCAGTCTGAACAGACAGAACAGTTGCCGTTTACCAGGAAGTAGAATAGGTTAGTTGTCTGGGGAGAAGAATTAAACCCGCAGGCTTGAATGCTACACTGGTGTTGGCTAGTAGAGGTCTTGGTTGGCACATCATATAGTGGGTGAGCATGTAAGAATGATGTTAGAAAGAAGCTGGAGAAGTTAATCAAATGCCATCCTTTGACCATAGAATGCATCACAATCCGAACTATGTTGGCCACCTATTGCTGCAATAATGCCATAGAGCAAATGACCCCAAAACTAGGTGTCCTACGGTAAACAGTTGTTTTCAAGGCTGATGCATTCATTGGTGGGCTGGGACGACTCCACATCAGGCCACAGCGTGGCTCACATTATTAATGTTACCCACTATAAGATCTGTGAGGTGTCATCACAAAATACTGTGAATGTTCAAACTTCCAAAAAAGGTTATAATAAAAAAATTTCATTAATCACCCTCAAAAAATTTTCTACTCCACATTTTTCCATTCCAAAGTCTTCTTTTGTGAGTACTATTAGTTACCCTCTTGTGGCTCCCTCAGTGGCCTGAATCAATCCAAAACATTTGCCTTTCATGGTCATCTGACTTTGGGAAAGAGACAAGGTCACACAGTGCCTGGTCCAGTGAGCAAGGGGGTGGGGGGAGAACACACCAGGATGTTTTTATTTGACAGAAACTGCCATAAATGATTTGAATTGATTCAGAATTTTAAGGTAGCCCTGAAAAGATACTCGAAGAGGACTTTCAGAACTGCTTCCGAAAATTAGGAAGAGCTGTTGGGTAAGTATATTCGAAGTGAGAAGGAAGATTTCGACTGGGATGAATGGCAACATGTTTTTTACTGTAATAATTTTTTAAAAGTCTAGGCACACACTATATGTTTTGACCACATATCCTATGCTGGTAAGGCTACAGTACACTCTTCACGGTGCTCCTGCAAACTGGAAGTAGCCAAGAGGAATACACAGTCCTTGCCAGGCTTTGTCTCAAAATCTGGTCACTGTCACTGTCACTGTCACTGTCATTCTACCAGCCAATGTAAATCATTTGGTAAAGTCCGAAGCTACGGGTGTGAATAGCACAGACTGTGGTCTTAGTTGTGGGTATTGTTCACTACGAAAGACTTTTCTCAGAGCCTCTCATCTTTCAGCCCAATGCGTTTCCTCAGCTGTCTACTTCTGAAAAACATGTCACAAATGTATTTGAAGTGCCTGGGCTTGGGATTTTTTTTTCCTGCCAACAGTAAAAATAAATCAGTGTTTTCTAATAACAATACGCATCATAACTTAAGTGCCATTTTTTTAAAAAAGTGTGCATCAGTGCTTCTCAAACTCATCCATGGGGAAGAAATTTTTTGTTTCAATGAAATATAAACCTAATTTTATTTTTTATAAAATAAAATTCTATAAAACTAGTTGCTAAGAATAATTGTTTTTTAAAAAAAGATATACAAAAGTCAGTCCCATATCTTCAGAAAACTACTGACTACATGGTCATTAATGTTTCTAAACACTCTCAATTTCTGTAATTACTGTACTAAAAAGTGTATGGAATAACATCAGCCCACACCTTGAATTTTATAAGAATTGTCCTAGGTGATTCCACCAGGACCAGATCCTCCTGTACCCCCAAACCTTAGTACCACTGAATAGTATTGGTCTGAACAAAAAAACAAGTTGCTAAGGACTTGAAATTTAATTTGACTTCTACCCAAGTTTACTCAAGTATTAATTCAATTTGCCAGGCATTTTGGGACCCCAGGACTCCGCGCTTCAGTTATTAAGTATAAAAGGAAAGAAAAGGGCTACATCAAATAGCCATATGCTGCTCTATGATTTTTACTGTGTTTGTCTCGATTCTTGCAGCTCTGCTTTCCAGAGTTTTTGTCCATGCTGAACACACACAAATTACCGAAATCTCCTGACCACATCCTGAGCTTACCTTAATTGACTGTTATCAAGCTGTGCTTTTTAAATGTTCCAGCATTTGATCTTTTTAAAATGCTCTGCGACTTAACTGATGTCAAACTGGCTGGTCTAATTTCCTGCTATGTCTTTAGATCCATTTTTTAAAAAAATAATTGGGTGTTGAATTAGAGATTTTCTTTCTTTCTCAAAAAAAATGAGTACTAAATTTAGTTAAGTTCTAACCCAAAAAATAAATAAATAAATAAATTTATTCTGTTCTATTAATTTCCTGTACTTGGACTTGCTCCCTCTGAAGTTATAAGCTACTCTAGAGCACAAATAAAACTAAATGGGGTTTACACAGCTCTGGAAAAAAATGTACTTTTTAGACATTAAGGTATCTGTATGTCCTAAATACCAAATATGGGCTGTGATAAATACTGACTGCACAGACTAGCATCCCAAATCCTACTGGTGGAGAAAGGAAGATCAAAGAAGGATGAGATTACTCCTGATGCCAAAACCAGGACCTCTTCCCAGAAAAATTCCCAGTAGAGATTCTGGACCCTGTCCTCCACTTAGAAGCGCTCCAGAGTTGAGACTGCTCTCTCTCCCAATTGCTCCTCAGTTTGTTTTCATTACAGGAGCTGCTGATCTACAATGAATTAAATTCACAAATACTGAACCATTTTTATTCTCTCTTGGAAATTCTTCCTAAATGAAAATGAACAGTTTTGGCTCAACATCTCCAGAACAAGAAATGTTTGTTTGTGGCTATCTCTATGTAATGCCAATAAATCAGCTGATTATTCAGCTAAAACTGTCCAAAAATAAATAAATAAATAAAATCAGGCTACAGTTGAACTGAATCGTTCTCTCAGGTCAGGCTGAAAAGTTGATACTACAGATAATAAGACACAATTGTTTAAGAACATGATGTTTCATGTATTGTATATCATTCTAGCAACCTCACTGAGAAAACATCTAACTCACTTTTCATCTTTCAGGAAAACTTACATTGCTAGGCAATCAGGTAGTTGGTAAACAAATTACTAAAAGTCACTTGTATTTTTTAAAACATGTTTAAAATACTTAACTAAAAAGGTAGATTCAAAAGTGGAATTCAGAACAAGGAAACATTTAAATGTTTCATAAAATCAAACTGTTAAGTAGTCACATTTGGCTTTCAGCTTTTCTTAGAATGATCACGGCAAAAGGAAACACTTCACCCGAGCCCAGTCACATCTGCTCCTGGTGATCACTGGAGCATCCGTGCCTCTGGTCACCTCCCACTGCTCACAGTTTCTGGCTCCTGGATCAGGAAAGGATGATGCTGTCTTTACCTTGAATGATCAAGGAAAGCCTGGTTTCTGAACTCTACTTACTGATTCTTCATGCTAGATGCCACAGGGAAACTCAGAATGGATTTCCCATACTTGGAAATATATTTTTCCATCTATTATTAAATATCAGGTTAAAAAGTATGCTTACAATATCAAGTAGAAACAGCAATCAAAATGTATTGTAGTGACACTATATACAAATATGAATTTTGTATAAACTGAAATTTCTACTCATAAAGCACATCCGCAAAAGCAGTCATCAATCTCAAAGGAAGAGTCTCAACCCGGACTCACATGTGTAAACATTGTGCAAGAAACTGAAAAAGTAAATAAGATCCAAAAGGTGCAACAGATATCCTGAAAGGGAAAGAAACTGCTCAAAAGGAAAGAACAATTGGGATAGGGAAAAGGAAAAAGAAGGAGGATGAAAAATTACATATATATGTATAATTTACACACAATTATACACACACAATAGCTAAGATACTTGCACTTCTGTTAGTTGATGGAAAGGAACAGTTAGTGCTTCTATTGTCTGATCAGTTTTGCACTCCTGTATCTGGTAATCTGAGCAACTATTTCAAAGATAACAACATGCAACATAATAACCATTGTTAATTTCCTAACATCTTGTTATGAAATCCTACGTTTTTCTTTGCTTTTATTGTCTTTAAAATAAAAAATTTAAGAAATGTATCTCAATAAATTTAAGAACACTCCTCTATTTATTTGATTCAAGCTTCTATAGCAAAATGGCACAGACTGGATATATTAAATAACAGAAATCCATTTCTCACAGTTTTGGAAATTAAAGGTCCAAGAAATAGGTGTGGTCAGAATGGGTTTCTTCTGAGACCTTTACCTGGATTGTTCCCCTCCACAGCAGAGAGAAAGGATCTCTATCTCCTATCTCCTTTCAAGGGTTTCACCTAATGAGGTCTCTAAACACAATTACAGCAGAAATCAGGTCTGCAGCACGTGAGGGGAACATAGTTCATTCCACTGCATTGAAAAGTCATAAAAGAGACATGTCGGAACAGTGAGAGCCTGTGATAGGCAGTATTAGGAAAACTATGCTTCACTCCATGCTTAATTCTAAGGAGATTAAAATTAAATCAAAGACAGAAGGCAAAGTATTCACCACAACTAAGAGGATTAAAACTAAAAGGAGAAATTATGAAGCAAAGGATCAAAATTAGTAACACAAAGAAAATTAAAACACCTCTGCAGAGGAAAAAATGCAGCATTAAAATAAAAACTAAAACAACATAGAAATGACAAACAGAAAGGTTGGCAAAACAGAGCTAGAACAAAGGTAGACATATGTATATATTATATAGACAACATACATTAAATCTATAAATTGTTTAGAATGTTGCTAAGATTTTGTTAGAGAAATGCACAGAAAATACAAATATGAGATAAACAAACATGACAAAAGCTTATCCTATTGATAAAAAAAAGAAAATCAAAACAATAATGACTAACATTTTATCTCTAATAAGCAATTTTTAAAAAACAAAATTTGGGATTCATGCAGGAAAAATGTATTCTAAACCATTGCTAGACTATGAAAACAGTACAAGTCTTATGAAAGCATTAAGAAATATATATATCAAAACCATTAAAAATATTTCACATCAGTCAAGCCCAGTAATTCCTTTTTAAGAATGTACTTCTATTAAAAGTCATCAAAAATTATGCAGTGCTGTTCCTTACTTCTGCAGAAGACACTTCTGGCTGTCCACCTAGCCTTCCTGTGACAGTTATTTTCATCAAGTGGACGACGGGACACCCAGTGATTTTAGCTGAATATCATTCTAGGTGTTTCTGTGAAGTAGTTTCTGGATGGCATTAACATTTAAATTGGTGGGCTGTCCAGCAGGTTACCCTCCACAGTGTGGACAGGCCTCATTCAATCCCCTGCAGACCGGAATAGAAGGAGGAGGTTCACCTCCTTGGAGTAAGAAAATCAGTTTTTTTCCTCCTTGTGTACCTGAACCAAAATGTAAGTGCTTCCTGGATCTAAAGCCTACATGCTCCAAACCGGAATACAGCCACTGGCTGTTCCAGGCCTTGGACTTGAACTGGAAGAAACCTTCATTGTTCCTGGGTTGCCTCTGACACCCCTAGGATCTTGGAACTTGTCTTCCAATTCCTTATCACATAAACACACACATACCACATTGTACACTTTCTACTGATCTAGTTCTCTGAAGAACCACCATTCCCACTTCCTCTTTGCCAAGTGAAATCCATTACGCTTCACTGGGGAACAACAGAGAGAGGGATGTGCCCAGTGTCAGCAAAGAATTCTATAGATCAGGACAACCTCGCCATTCTCTCCATGGCTGGATCCTATTTGGATGGATCACCTGATTGGAGGCATTGGAACCCGAGAGGAATTCCCATGGAAGCTGCTGGGAAGGTTCTCTCTCTCCAATGAAAGAGCCAAGAGGTTGTCCTTTCTTTCTCCAGCCCTACTCACTCTGGAGTGAAGGTTGACCAGTAACGAGGTGCTCAAACCAGCTGCAGCAGCCTTGCGGCCACTAAGAGAGGCTTGCGAGAACCACCGAAAGGTTGGTTCAAATCTTAAGCATGACTGAGCAGTCAAAGAGACACGACCTTATAATGGAAGCAGGAAATATCCTATGGCTTAGCTAATAAGGATTGCTTTTAATATTAGATGCAAATGTCCAATTTTGCATCATTTGCTTCTTTTTTATTTATTTACAATAGCTGATAATCTGTGGTAAACAACTAAACCACATGGGAATAGTAAAGTAAACCATAGTATATTACTTCAGTGAAAAATTATCCAGCTATTATAACAGTTAAAAACTAAAACCATGTGACAACATGGCAAAATATATCACAAGTGAAGATAATGTTTACAAAATAATGTTATAATTTGATTACTGATAGTAATAGTTAAAAAAAGTTAAAAACACATATGCACACATAATGTTAATTGTAAAAAATATAACAGTATTATGAATTGCATATCACTGAAATACACTTTTAAAAACAAACAAATATTGATTTTGATGTCTTGAAAACATAATGACCTGGACACAAGTCCACATAGGTTACTTTTGTGGAGAGCTTGAACTGAATCTAAGAACTGTTCTATATATGCATATATATACATATATATGTATATATATGTATATATATGTATATATATACTTTTTTGAAGTAAGAAAAATTGAAGTATTATGAATGCTAACATTTATTCAAGTAAAAGATATATAAGCCTGTGTTATTTTTATTTTGTAATTTTCTTCATTAAATTTTAAGTAAACTAAATACAATGCACATACAAGTTATGTAAACAAAGATGAATCATTTTAAGTGTACTATAATGGAAAAATAGTGATTTAATTTCCTAGAATGAACACCTTTAAATACAGGCTAATATTTGCAAACTATTATTCGAGGGTTGTACAAGCCTTGTGCATGAAAAGGCACTGAGCTGATTGCTACAGGACCTGTTTCCCAGCTCCTATGTTGTCATGAAATTTTGTGACTACAGTCATTAAGCCTCTCTTGATTGGAGAAAACATCTCGACCTTAAGGGAAACAGAATCCACCACAACCCAGGGGGAAGCACGCAGCTCGGCAGAGAGCAGAGGAGAAGGAAGGCCCTCTCTGGACACAGCACTGCTGCTCTCTCCTCCTCCTCCCTAAGCATTTGTGCTTTTACCCCCTCTGTTAGCCAGGCTGCCCTCACTTCTTTCACCCACACGGACTAAAAACATGCTCACGTCTGCCTTGCATAGACTGCAGGGGCGGGGCCAGGAAAGAGACTAGGTAAAGCTCGCTCATCTCGTCTGGATCGCCTGCTCTTGGATGGCCCACATACCGTGGGGAGATCTCCTGCCACAAATGCCTGAACCACGGTGAAACTGGAGGGAGACGGGGGAGGAGCTACTCCCAAAATAGAAAAGCTAAGCAACAATAATCTATACCAACCAGACACAAGTCACTTTTTTGACCTGAGTCTCAGTTTTCTCAGGTGAAAAATATTAAATGGCAAGAAATTGGTATTTGTGTAAAATCTGAAAAGTACTGATACCCTTAGTCAATTTTGTTTCTATAATAAAATTATTGAGGCTGGGAAACTTAAAACAAGAAGTTTACTTCACTCATAGTTTTGAGGTTGAAAGTCCGAGGTGGGCAGCCCTGTGTTACTGGCCTCTGACAAGGGCCTTTGGGCTGCTTTCTACACGACAGATGGCACCACAGAGAAAAAAGCGTAGTCAAGAGAGAGGACAGGAAGACAGAAAAGGCGGGGCGGGGAAGGCGTTTCCTTTATAGCAGTCTGGTCTCTGGGAACTGATGTGAGATCCAACCCACTCTGCCAAACCAGCACTAATCCTTTTCCAGGACTGTAAGAACCCGATCAAAAGACTTCTGCTCCTAAAGGCTCCAGCCCGTACTGTTCCACAGGGGACCGAGTTTCAGCGCGTGAACCTCTAGGGGACAGTCCACATTCACGGCACAGCACACGCCACCCAGTATAATATTTTTGGAAATACGTCATCCTTTAATCACTTCTTACTGTGGTACAGGGCTTTCTAAATACCCCAATGAGAACAACAGGACTTGATTATTTGACCATTTTTTCAGGCTTATATCTTGTAATCTGGACTACTACTTTGAAGATAACAATATCCAATATATTCGCATTGTAAATCTATTATTTTGTTTTAAAATTCTGTATCAGTTTTTATATTTTTAATGAAAAAATTTATTCCATGAAGAAGTTTCTGATTTAGCAATAAATTATTTTGCATTTTAAAAAAGAAAGAAAAAAAACTTAGTGATTTCTGTTTAAAATGAGTTTCTCAAAGTCACCTGACCATGGAATAACTTTGAAGGAACATTTATTTATTACCTGATGACATGTTAAGAATTGCTGCATTTCACTATTTGTGTGAGCCTTACATTTCAGATCACAGATATAATGCTTCTGTAGGAAATATAATTTCTAAGAAAACAATAACTGAACCATAAATCATTTATGTTAATAATTGCTCTCTGTCATAGCTGGAAGCCTCTGAAAAATAAAATTGCCTGAATAATTGGTCTTCTAAATTTCTGGGAACTTGGGATAAACTTTTATTGGTATCAGAGCTCCTAGTATCTTGCTGTTTTGTCTAGTATAACTGACCTCTTATGGTTGGTAAGTTATAAAGAATAGAAGGATAGATTTTCATCTACTGCACCAATAAAGAGATTTCAGAAAGGAACTAAACGCAGGAATTGAAATCAAGCAGCACTTTCTCGGCATAAAATGGGTGCAGAATTTAAACTTAAAGAGCTTGAGAGCCTGATGTTACGTGCAGACCACACAGTTAAACAACAATGTCCTTTTAGTCCTTTCACTTGTTGACCAGTTTATACTTGAAACTTACCCAGCGCATCCATATCTCCCACGCGATGCGCTGATGTAGACTGCAGCTCTGTCCTGCTCGATGGCCAAACAATGCCTCTTGCTCTTCAGTCCTACAAGGAATCTCCAGCCGCTATCTTTATTACGATGCTGTACTGAAAATGTGTAACTGCACTCCCAAGTTTCAAATCGTGTTTTTATTAGTAAGATTTTCTGTTCCTTAGAAAGTGATTTGAAATGTGAGATAATTACAGAATCGTACAGTAAAGGGCACATCTAGAGTGACCAGGCCCATGTTTTACTCTCAAAACAGACCGAGGCCTCAACTAACTAAGCCACATATTTCTAGCTGTTTTGACCCAGAGGAAGTGATGGCACATTTCCCAAATATAGTTCAAACTCAGGTTCCAAATTCCAACCAGTAAGTATGGATCATCCTCATACTGATAGGAAAAATAGGAACCCTACCATCGGATAGGTGCCTCATTAATCTTCTCTAGTCTTTTTATTCCATCAATATTTCTAAGGGTTCCAGTGCCTGTTACATTAACTCAGCTTCTAGAGTATTCAGACTTTCCTATCTTGAGCAAAATTCAGTAGTCATCTAAAATTTAATTTTTTTCATTTACATATCAATTAACCTATCCTTTCTTATAACTCTCTAATCTATAAATAATATTACTGTTGTCTGGCTTACCTAAGCTTCAATTTTATTAGAATCTTCCTTTACCTCCATCAATATCTCCAACCAGGAGCTGTCTAACATCTAGCCTTAATGAGTCTCCTGTTTACCATTCTTTTCCTTTTCTATAGATGCCATCCTTACCATAGTTTAGTTTCCTATTGCCTCTGATTTGCGTTCCACTCTTGAAAAACTTTCTATTTGTTGTGTAAATCTGGTACAGATTGAATTTAGCTACATGTATCACAACATGTCAGCCATACATATGCATCTTGAAAAGAATAAAAGATGGAATTATTTTTCACTCATAGCATGATAGGGTTACCAGTAAGTAAGTGAGATAATGAAGCCATTCCACCACATCACAAGGAACCCGAGATACTACTGATGTTTCATGCATAGCCCCTTACTGTAGCTGCTCCCTACTTTTAAGATTTTTTTTGGTAGACTCATCCCGTGACATCAGCTTGTATTACACTGGTGAAAACTAGACACTGCTATCCCTTTCTTCAAAGGAGGAATGTGAGTAAGGGTGTATTTTGTTCTTATCTTTTGTACTTTGCTTCCTTTTTAAACTACAGCACCACCATCCCCAAAAACACAATGTCGAGGAAGGAGGAGGGAGATCTCCTAGGTCAGAGTGGACACACTCTGAGCAGTGTCTTTGCCTGCGGATTCCCAGGGCAACGTGAACCTGATGGCCAGACTGATTTCTCAAAGCACAACTGTGACATATTGAAGCTTGTCAGAACCACTCAGGACTTCTTTAGGTATCATTTTGAACAAATCCAAGTTACTCTTCTGGCTTCATGATAACTCCTCTTCTTGTCTTTGATAAGCCTCTAGCAAGTGAGTTAGATTTCACATGATTGCCATATTAAATTTCTTCTTCACATTGTCTCATTTAATACTACAGCTGTCCTTGGGAGATGTTTTATTATTCCCATTTCACAGAGAAGACATCTGAGGATTCTTACCCTCAAGTTCACTGTGTTACTAAATGACTATAACCATATTCAGGATCAAGCAAAGAAAACTTTAGTTCT
Source organism: Dolichotis patagonum (assembly GCA_004027295.1). Taxonomy (NCBI): domain Eukaryota; kingdom Metazoa; phylum Chordata; class Mammalia; order Rodentia; family Caviidae; genus Dolichotis; species Dolichotis patagonum. The sequence continues at coordinate 22,259 of PVJX010029236.1, forward strand.
TCCCTTACATTAGAATAAATCCTTCTACAAAAACACTACAGTTCAGTTTAAAGTTCATATCCACCCCCCTAGGACAGGGAATTGTGCCCCAGGGGTTCCACTGGCCCCAGTTCTCCATGCCCAGTTTCTGCCTCTCAATTTAGGGAGCCAAGAGCCTGCAGGGGAGTTGAGATTGCACGAGGTGAGTCCCAACTGGGGGAATTGGAGATCTGAGCTCCTGGCATTTGAGTTCTTTGCTTTCCAAGGAGCATGCTGCATTGATCTTTCTAGTCCCATACCTAGAAAAGCATCATCAAATACATTCATAAGCAAATGTCCCTTTTAAAAGAAATGAAAACATCTACAAATAAGTAACAATTATTTAGTGAGCAGCAGAGATGACTTCTTTGAGGATTTTGTTATTCTGCTAACCTTGGTTTAGTCTACTTTTGTAATCATTTTATGTATTACAAATATCTCTTTTCATAAAACAGTTTAAATAGCATTCTTTCTAAGAAAACTTGTACCATGAAAACTCTTACTTTCGACTTTCTACTGAGAAAAATTCCAAACTTATGGAAAAGTAGAGCATATTATAATGAACCCTGAATGCACAATGTATTCAGTCATTTTTAACATTTTTCCATGCCTGTTTCATGCAGGGATTTGCTAAAGTAGCAAGAAAAAAATAATACATGTACCATTTTTTATTTATATTCTTCAGAATAAAATTCTAGGGGAAAATCCAATTAGCACATTCTCTAATCACAATGCGATTATCACACCTACTATAATTCAAAAGAATTTCTGAACAACTAAGAGTTTGTATTGAGTTTACATTTTCTCAAAATTGATCTAATCAAACCAAGGTCCCAGCAAG
>PVJX010029237.1:0-23111 GCA_004027295.1 Dolichotis patagonum
GCCTTTATACTATTGTGTTATGTTTGATATTATTGTAATTGAAACTATGCTCAACTATAGCAGAGTAAGAGATATGGCGTTAGATACTGTTGATGTCCAGTTGACTTAATGTAAAGTACTGTGTTGCCTATGTTGTCCTCTTCTGATCTGCTCTGTACTGCTCCCTTTTGTTTTATTCTCTTTTAAATAAAAAAAAAAATTCCTAGCCTTGCAGACAGAATCCATTTTGAATGGCAGTGGAACTAAATGTGAATGCTTGCAGGAAGTATCTACTACACTGGCACTAATCAACATGGACTTTTCTCTGCCTACTTTGTCTACCAGCGACAGTAGAGACATGCTTTGAAGTGAATATTTTCTTTCTTATTTTTTCTTTTGGTTTTTTGAGTGTTTGCTTTTGCTTTTTAAAATGAGTTTAAATATGGTTTCTAATTTTTTTTTTATAAAGCACAGTCTTGCCATGCACTTGAGGCTGACCTTAAACCCACTAGGTAACCCAGGTTGGCCTCCAAATTGCAGTGATCCTCCAGCCTCAGTCTCTCAAGTGCTGAAATTATAGGTGTTCACCACCTTGTCTGGCTGTTATTAGTTTAATTTCTTCTTTCTCTCTTTCCCTGTCTCCTTCACTAGTTTCCCAACATTTGCAAAATTTTCCTTTGTCCTTCATCCATGTGTCTAATCTCCCCCTCTTCTTCTATTTCTCTATTTTTCCCCCAAACCCCTTTTAGATTGCCTCCCATGAGAGTAAAATTGCCATACTTAGGGCATATATACTATACATATTTTTTTGGTTTTAGATTTTGCTATATAACTATAAATACAGTTCATATGATTAAAGATAGTATATAGTTACCACAGTTTGTCATTTTCTCAGGTGTGTCTGATGTTATTTTTTATTGCTAATTGTACTACTTTAGTCAAGGTGATATAACTGTCTTAATCAGTTTTTCTTCCCAGTATGCCAAGACTGAGACTGCTTAAGGGTTATAATACTATAGGGCAGTGCCAAAAACCAAGGGCTAGGCCAATAGGCAAAATTTCTCATTCCTAACAAATTGAAGAGGATCTTGCAAACCTCAAAATCCAGAAGTCAGCTATACCTGGAGTATATCTCTGAGTAGTAGTCATTTCCTAAAGGTTCTAAACAGCAACAAAGCTACCTGCCATAAGCAATTTGCAAGCATCAATTAGGAATTAAACTAAAAAAATACACAATGAGAATACAAGTAAGATGTAACTTCCAGCACACCAAAGACAAACCAAAAGGCAAATGAGGTGGAACAATTTGAAAGCTGCCTACCTGGACACTATAAAGTGGTAATGGCAGAAGTAATGAAGCATATGAATAAGGCTCTAGAAAAAAATAAATTGAATTGGAAATAATTTTTATATCAGTACAGAGATGGTGACTCTATAGCAGATACAGATAAAACAATAGAGGAGCCTAGAACAATGATGGAAATGATGGATGCTCAACATAGAAAAGCAATGGAATCAATGAAACAGATTCAAACAGATATCTAGGAGATTAAAAATTCCATTGAAAGTACATGCTGCAGCTGGGGATTTAGCTCAGTGGCATAAGCACCCACCCAGCAAGCGCAAGGTCCTAAGTTTGATCCCCAGTACAAAAAAGAAAGTATATGCTGCAAAATGGCCAATGTGAGGTCAGAATGTCCAATCTAGAAGACAGGATTGTGGTTAGCAATCATGAAAAGAATGATTTCCTCAATATAGAAAGGGACCATGAGAAATTGATTCAGAAGGTGATAGATGATACAAAGAATAATGTAAAATGGATCACAGTCAATGAAAAAGCAGGAGATAGCACAAATTAAAAAAAAAAAAAAACAGGTTCACAGAAGTCATGGCTGAAAACTTCCCAAGTAGGAAAAAAGAATCTGACATATAGATAAGTAAGGAATATAGAATTCCAAATAGCCATAATCAAAATAGGCATATAATAGTCAAAATCCTAGAAAGTCAACAAGCGAACAGATTAAAAGCTACTAGAGAAAAGAAGGAAATCACCTATACAGGAAGCCCTATCAGAAACACAGTGGATTTCAAGAGAAAGAAACCCTCAAATCAACAAGAGCATGGAGTGGTTTGTATTTTAAGCCCTAAAAGAAAACAACCACCAACCCAGATCAATGTACTCCACAAAACTATCTTTCAAAATTGATGGAGAAAGAATATACTTCTATAACAAAGAACACAAGAAGAAATTCATTACCACCAAACCAAAACCCTAAAATAACTCAACAGATGAAGACCCCAAAAGTGCCACCAAAAATCTTCTAGATTTAATAACCAAATTCACTAGTATAGCTGGATACAAAGTCAACATTTAACAATCAATAGTATGCCTGTACATAAACAATAAACTTAGAAATTAGGGAAACCACAACCTTCACAAAAGCATCCAAAAAAATGAAATACTTAGGAATCAATCTATCACAGGAAGTAAAAGATCTATACACCGTGAAAAAGGAGATTGAAGAAGCTATCAGAAAATGGAAAGACATCCTTTGCTCATGGATAGAAAGAACCAACATAGTAAAAATGGTCATACTCTCAAAATTGTTACACAGATTTAATGCTATCCCTATCAAAATACCATCAGCATACTTCACAGAACTAGAGAAATGACATTCCTAAAATTCATTTGGAACCAGAAAAAACCTAGACTAGCAAAGACAATCAGTAACAAAGGCAAGGCAGGGGGCATCACAATCCCTGTCTTAAAATTATACTACAAAGCTACTGTGATAAAATCAACATGGTACTGAGAAAAAAAAAATCAGACCAGAGGATCAGTGGAATAGATTAGAAGATGGAGACACAACTCCAACCAAACTCAGCTATGTTATCTTTGACAAACAGCCCAAGCCAAACATGTTCACTGGAAGAAAGCTTCTTTCATAAATGGTACTGGCAAAGTTGGTTTTATACATGCTGAAGATTAAAACTAGACCCACGTCTATCACCATGAACTAAAGTCAAAATGGATCAAAGATCTAAACATTAAAACAGAAACTCTAAATCTACTGTAAGAGAAAGTACGTAGAAATCTTGAAGACAGAGATTTCATGAACAAAACTCAGACCACATGGGAAGATACTTCAAAGAATCAACAAATGGGATCTCATCTTATTAAAAAGCTTTTGCACATCAAAAGAAATCACCAAGAGAGTGAACAGACAACCCAGAGTGGGAAAAAATTTTAGCCAGTTGTCCTTCAAATGAAAGATTTCCATGTAGAACATATAAAGAATTGAAAAAAATTAGGTCCTGCAAATTCAAAGGTTCAATCAAAAAATGAGTCTGAGATGAAGACACATTTCCCAGATGAAGAAGTAGAAATGGCCAGTACATATATGAAAAAATGTTCAATGTCACTGGTCATTTGAGAGATGTAAATTAAAATAACACTGAGATTCCATCTCACTCCAGAAAGAATGGCTATCATTGAGAAATTAAGCGGTAACAAATGCTGGAGGGGCTGTGGGGAAAAAGGAACACTCCTCCACTGTTGGTGGGAGAATAGACTGGTATAACCACTGTGGAAATCACTATGGATATTTCTCAAAAAGCTAGGATTAGAGGTAAAATTCAATCCAGCTATTCCCCTTCTGGGTATCTTCCCAAAAGAATTAAAAACATATCACAGGGCCAGGGATTTAGTTCAGTGGCGTGTCCACCTTGAAAGTGTGCGCTAGTGAGTTCAATACTCGATATCAAATAAATAAAACATAAAATAAAAATATATTACAGTAATATATGTTCACCCAAGTTTATAGCAGCATAATTTGTAATAGCTAAATCTTGGAAACAACCCAAATGCCCATCAACTAAGGAATGGCTAAAAAAAGGTGTATTTTTATACAACTGTGTACTAATGGATGCCACTTGAGACCACACTCATAAGTGAAATGAATCAGACTCACGCATGTAAACATTGTATTGTCTCTCTGGGGTATGTAAAAAACTGAAAGAGGCTGGCAATCAGTGTCATGTGCGGGCTGCCGGAGGCCCAGGAAGAGAGAACAAAGCCATATCAGCAAGCAAATCTTGTCTGGGAACAAGTGCCATGGGGCCTAGGCTGCCAGCAGACCAGGAACAGATAGAACCCAGCCCCTTCTGGTGCAAGAGCTGGCAAACAAGTAGCAATCCTCCTGCTGTCCAAAGAAACACAGGCTGTGATGATAGCCACAGAGGTGAAATGCAATTGGATGCCTGTGGTGCTTTGGTGTTTCACTAATGTTATAAGTCTATGGCCAGTGGTCTGATCATAGGTTCAGAGGATAGTGGTATGTAGTGTGACATCTAGGGGGACTGATCTTCTGAGGGTTGCAGCCATTGTTGATTCCCTAATGGTCTTGTTTTGGAAGTCCTATATCATTTCCATTGTTTTGTTGGGTTGGGTTTTATTCTCTTTTGTTCAGTTTGATTATGTCATAGCTGATGGCAGGAGCTGCTATTTCAAAGATAGTGAGATATATTATGGTAGCAATTTTGGATTTACTGTAGGCTTGTTTTGAAGTCTTTCATTGCATTGTTTTGTTTTTATTGTTTCTATTCTATTCTGTTCTGTTTGATTTTCACCATATCCAAATTTATCTGCAGCTATTTTGAAGACATCAAAAGGCATCATGGTAACTATTACTGATTTTATAATGTTTTGAAGTCTTGTATCTTTTGTACTGGTTTGTTTTGATTGGTTTTATTCTCTTTAAAATACAATAAAGAAAAAAAAGAAACTGAAAGAGCAAATGAAGTCTAAAATGTACAATAGATACTGTGAAATGGCAAGAAATTTTTCAAAAGGAAAAAGGAACTAGGATGGGGGAAAGGGGAAAACGAGAAAGGGAAATGAAAAAATGCAAGTTAGCTATACTACTAATGTCTTTTAGTTCATTGAAAAGGAAGATTTGTGCTAATACTGTTTGGAGGATGTTTTATGCCCATAACTTGCACTCTGAGTAATTATTTTAAAGACAATAATATACAATATATTTACTATTGTTATTCTATTATTTTGTTATGAAGCTGCTTTACTTTTTCCATAAAATAAAAAAACTGAAAAATTGATATAGAACTTTCATAAATAGTGAGAATAAGTAGAGTTGAAATAAGGGTAGGAGAAGGGACAAAAAAATTCTAGGTATGTTATATACATGTATATATTTGCTTTGATGAATGTAATCATTTTGTACAGCAAACATGTACTAAGAAAAAACTAAAAAAAATTAATGAATATATATTGAATATATGTATTGTTGTATTTTTAGACTGTTTAGAATTCAGTTCCAAAAAGACCAAGATGCATGACAGTGAACTAAGGCTAGTGAGTGTGTATAAAGTTTTACAGAGTTTTTGTTGTTTTTGTTATTGTTTTTGAGATAGGTTGTCAGTAGGTTGCTCAGGCTGGTCTCAAATTATAGCTTTGCTGCTATGAAAGTTGTCAGGCAAGGGCCGGGGATTTAGCTCAGTGGCTTAAGCACCTGCCTGCTGCCTGGCAAGCGCAAGGTTGTGAGTTCAATCCCCGGTACCAAAAAAAAAAAAAAAAAAAAAAAAAAGAAAGTTGCCAGGCTTAGATAAAGTCTACAGTTTCTATAAGTATGATACAAATCAAATCAAAATAAAACAAAATTTTAAAGTCCTAATTCACTATTTTTTTCTGTCCCTTTTAAAAAAATACAAACCATTTAACTTCTTTGAAAACTAAAACGGTTTCTTATCAATCTGATCTATTTCTTAAACTACACTGGGAGCTAAGAGCAGAGTTTATATCTCATGTTCCTATTTACTTATGTATGGTAGTCATTACAGGAAACTTGCTCAAGTATCTAAACATATGAGTAGGAGTTTCTCTATGCACAGAGATCAAAGCATACTTTTTAAACAACAGTAGCTGGCAGTTGATGGAATGATAGTTCTTTATTTTTTTATATATTTTTAATGATAGTTTTTAAATAAAAATGTTGCCAAGACTAACATCCTACATCATCTAGAATAGTAGTACATATTGGAAAGCTTTCTTCAAGAGTTGAAAACTCATTCTTGGCTACTTTTAATGTCCCAGATAAACTACTTAGAAACAAAAAAGTTAAGTGATATTGAGCTGCAATAGATTTCCATCCTCCTACTTTCCATTTCCTGCCTCACCCTTTAGTTCTCTGGCTTCATAATTTTCATGTGTGAAGTTCTTTTCTTCTGATAGGGCCAAATTTAAATATCTTTTGATTTTTAAGGTGACAATATATATTAATGGAAGGCTCCAGTCTCATTTCATCACTTTATTACAAATGTCTATCATTGTGCAGAGGATAAGGAAAGACACTTGGGGTCAGAGGACCATCTGCCTCCCCTTAAATCAAATGATCTAGACTAATAATTACAGTACTAGTGTTGGATGCTGCCAGTACAACAAATAATTAAGTGAGAAATAAAGAAGAGGAATAAAGCGAGAAACTTGGAAAATTATGTCTTGATGTGTCATCTGTGAGAAGACATTCAGGTGGGGGAGCTAAAAACCAACAGAACACAAGGCCAAAACGAAGTTGGGACATATAGTAGTTATTTATGTCAGCTCAAAATCCGTTGGCTGCTGCTCAAGGACTAAGAGACTTTTAGTTTATTATTTCAGAGAAGCAAGATTAAAAATTATGTAATTACATGTGTTTTTTATATTCATATTCCTCAACTATTTTTTCTGAACAGCTTCTCACGTTAAAGTGAATCTATTAGATGTTGATCATTTCTAAATCATGCATCTCAGTAGTTCATCTTGGGTTTCCTCACTGTAAACAGAATAATCATCTGAGTTCATTTAATGTAGTGTGAGAAAAATGTGAAACAGATACAGTAAGGTTACTGAAAGTAGGATGCATCAATTATTAGGTAAACATGCTGTTGTGTATCATGCACTAGGACACACCCGAACTCAACAAAGCCTGTATTTGCTGTAGTTTAACACTTGAACTTAGCCGAAAGGCAAAGAAGCTTCTAGTTTTAAAACAGATCAAAACACCTAATTTAAAACAAAAGCAAGATTCCAAATTCCCCTATCTAAAACTCCTGGGTTAAAATGTATTTTAGAATGAATAAAAGCTACAGAGTACATATGTTGCACATTCTGTAATACCTTCAACAGCACCAAAACATTACTATCTCAAAGTAGAATGTATTAAGATTATAAGTGAGATAAAGCCTGAATACAGCCAATTCAGACTAAATTGCCATTAAATTTCTGATTTTAAGAACTTATAGTGGGTGATAGTGCCCATGTTTTGTACCCCAACTGTTCCAAAAAGGAATAAACTTTTTCAAAATACATCAAGAACCTACAGTTGGATTCACTGCAGCCAAATGAAAGAAAGAAAGAAAGAAAGAAATGAAAGAAAAAAACAACAAATCCAAGCTATTTACCAATCATGTTCCATTTCCTCTTACTTGAATGGAAATTAAAACTTAGCATTTACTGTGCCAAGAATAGGAATAGAGCCTGAGCAAAAGACAAATAAACAAAGCTAATTATTAAGGTTAGAGCCTTCAGTGAGACATGTCAAGGGTCACTTGACTTTGTTTCGTTTTTATTTTTTTGAGACAAGGTCTTGCTATGTTTCTCAGGCTGGCCTTGACTTTTCCTACTATCTCAGTCTCCTGAGTAGCTGACCTCCAGGTGTGTGCACCACCTGTCCCATAAGCATGACTTGGTCTTCAAAGGTAATTTTTGCCCCATGTTGTGACTTGAGACTTTAAAGTTTGGAAAAGAGTCCCATTTACCCAATTCTTAATAAAGGTTGACTCTCATTAGTACCACTATTCATGATACATTGAATATATTCTAAGATATGACAAACATTACATATGTTAATCTTATTTAAAATTACATACAACTGTGTAATAAAAACAAAAATAGCTTACTAAGGACCGAACATGTCATAAATTTATCTTGAGTCTTTTCTTCAAATTTTTCTTTTGCTTCCTTGGACCATTGTGTAGTTCTTTCACATGGTTCAATATATGCCAGTTTACATTTAATTGCCTATATCAAACAAAATTCCACAATTAAAGTAATCTTTATATAATCTTTGCTAAACATGCTTAAAGCCCTAGTTCAAGCTCTAGCACTTCAAAAATCCAAAAAAAGGAAAATCTATCTTTGTGTCTGAATTTAGAAATAAATAAATGTTGTAAAGGTGTCTGTAAAAGTAGTTTGAAAGTATAAATAATTCCAGGAAACTATCAGGTTGAATCACTGCACATTAATATACTGAATAAGCATTCACTTGAAAAGACAGGTACTTATGAGAAAAGCAGGTTTACAGAAATATGTATAATCTGATTCTATAATTGTTAAAAACATAGAAGATGAATTTCAGCAGCAAATATGCCCCATATTACTAATCAATATTCCTGAGTAATTCCTTTTTTTGTATATTTAAATTTTCAAGTTCATTGAAATGTTATTCCTTTCTCAAAATGAGAAATATGGCTAATAACAACTTAAATAACATGAGACTACACATTAGACATAAGCCTCCTTCATTAACTTCTTTAGGCATTCTACTCCTCAGAGTCAACAAGGTTAAACTTTTTTACATAGTCTCTGACACATCTGTCAGATATTACATGTAAGTTAAACACAGTAAAAGTATTTCTGAGATGAGCTTTTTCACTTGCAATGTCATGCATTTGAAACTCTTACATTATTAAAAAAAAAGCAGCAGGCCAGTAAGTACTTAAGACATACATAAAACTATTTATAATTAGTATTTATATACCAACATAAACACATTATTTTTGCAGAGCTTCGGACTCATGCATGCTAGGCAAATGCTTTACCACCAAGCACCTCAAGTGCCACATATTACTCTCAAGTAATGACTATAACAACACTTACCTATAGTCCTTGTATCAGAAACTAGGGACAAAAATGGTGGCTATCGGAACATTTCCAGAGTAAAAATAACTCCTAAAATACTTTCATGTTTGTGCTTATAATTTAACTCTAGAGTTCATAACCAGTAGATTACCTTCTCTGGGGGATTCAGAAACTCATCCTTTATTTTACGCATCTCTTTAAGTGTTATTTTAGCAGTGTTGCCAAAGTCCACATATTTAATTTCAACTTCCCGATGTCCAGGCAATCCTTTAAAAATTAAGTAACTAAAAATCACAAACTTACAGATCAGTACATAGGTCCACTTATTTATGTTTTAAAAGACCTCCCCCACCCCACACACTTCCCATGGTACTGGGGACTGAATCAGGGTCTTCACATTTAGTTACATCCCCATCCCTTTTTTAAAACTCTGAGACAGCATTTTGTTAAGTTCCTCAGGCAGGACTCAAACTTGAAATTTTCCTGTCTCAGTTTCCTAAGTGGCATGTGCCACCATGTCTGGCATTAGAAATATTTGGTAGGTTCAAATATGCAAGTTTAAATGACTACCATGCACTGACTTCTCTGAAATCACTTAAAATACATGGTTGACTCTAGCCTTTTTAGGGACACAAATGTGCTAAGTGCTATGAAATATGCTGCTAATATTTTCAAGTTTAAAGATTAATAAGGTATACATCATTTTAGTAGAAGAACGAGTCCTATATTTTCTGCTTCTTGGCAGACATGTAAGTAGCTGGCACAGCACTGATACTCAAGATGACACTTTATACAGCTTTCACCCTATGGCAGTGGACACTGGTGAAAAGTGAGAGGGCACATGTTATAAGTGCAAGACCAGAATGTCGATAAACTTCTCCCCACTTCTTATCCCCTGCCATCTGTAGGACAGAAGGATATTCTTCTCAACTGTATCAACACCATTAGATTCCTCCCTTTCCTTAAGACTCTAAAAGAAGATGTAGTATAAAATAAACAGGTGGATAAGTGATGGAATTTAAAGAATACTACACACTTTTCTTACCCAAATTATCAATCACATATGAGAACAGAGTAGCCTGGGAAGATCCTAAATTTATGTATTCATTAAGGAAACCAGTAGACAATGGATTCCCTAAGTAAAGTTATAGACTGAAAAGGGAAACAGGGCACAGAAAGCAAAAGATCCTGTACATGAGAACAATGAAGTATACTGCCAAGTGAAATAAATTCTCAGAATAACACATATGTGATAAGCCAGGAGGCTAATAAGCATTACAATTAAAAACAGAAGAATGTTTTCATGGTTCATAAAAACTAAGAATATTTGAAAGGTCTAGGAAGGTGTAAAATTGTTTTCAAGTATTAAGAGAATGTAGCTATAAATTAAAAGAAAATAACACAAGTGAAAAATTGACATATTTACTCGAAATTAAAATATCCTACATGGCTTGGCAGTGAAAATATTTACACAGGATATGGATGTGACTAAAAATTGTGATACAAATATGGGGAGAGATAGAAGACAAAGGGCTTTAAATAGACAAATTATTCACAATTATCTCACAGAATAATGACTCAGGCAGGTAACGTCTAAGATTAAAGGCAGATAATGTCTAAGACTGAAGCATCAATTTAAGTGTTACATTTCATCAGAAGAAACAGCTGGAAGAATAAAAATATGATCCATGAATACTGGATATTTTAAATCATGTGAAGAATCATCCTGAACACAGTGCTCCTTCTACTTCTGCCAAAGGGTGAGAATGCTTGACTCGTTCCAGTACTGACACAGTATATACCATGTTAACCTTACATGTGAAAACGAGAGCAACAGTTTCACAGTACTGTATGTAAGAATGTTGAGAAAGACTAAAATGAAATCATCTGAGGAGGGGAGTACTATATAAAGTCTTAGCATTATTATGCAGTATTATTAGTTTTTATGAGGCAGGCATCAGAAAAAAAGCAAGAAAGCTACCAATGATCTTCAAGGTGAAGACTAACACAGCTAGATACAGTGCAGGAAGGCAGGCCAACTTTACATATACATTGCTATTACCGCACTCAGCCTTATAAAGGAAACTGCATCTTACCCAAATAGCAGCAAAGATTTCAGAGAAGTTAATGTCCGTTGAACATTCTGAGGTAATTCTAACTTGAAGAGTAGTTTCAATATCCTTAGTGGTCATGAAAACTGTCTTAATAATTTGTTTCATAGATTGTAGCTTAGTTTATTAAAATATACCTTTTTTTTTTCTGGTTGGCACACTGGGGATTGAACATAGGACCTTATGGCTGCTAGGTAAGTGCTTTACCACTGAGCTACATCCCAAGCCTTTATTTAAACTTTATTTTGAGGCAGGGTCACATTAAATATCTTGGATTGGCCTCAAACTTTTGATTCTCTTGCCTCAGCCTAAGTAGCTGGCTTGACAGGTGTGTGCCACTACACCAAGCTACACAGCTATCTTGATTGCTGTTTGGATGTTTTGCTCCTTTTAAGATTCCTGTTGAAATGTAGGCCCCAAGAAGACATGAGTAGGAAGCGTGGCCTTGGAGCGCTCACTGAATCACAACCACCCTGGCCTACAGCAACAAGATTAGATGTCCTTCTAAAAAGGTTTGATATAGGGGAGTCTGAAGCTTTCTTGCCCTTCTGATATCTGAGTACATATTTGTTTCTTCTGGAGACTACAACAAGAAAGATCCACATTGGAAACAGAAAGACTAGGCCTTCACCAGCCAATGCCTTGATCTTGGACCTTTTACCCTCCATATCAGGAATAATTTTCTAGTATAATTTTCTAGTATTTATACACTGGTGTTTTGTTAAAGTAGTAAAAACACACTATGACATTCATTAGAACTACATTTCAAATATCTTCAGCTAGTGTAAGACACTAACCACTGACCAAATTAAAGTCAATGTAGAGAACACATAAGAGTACTCTGGAAGGCTAAGGCAGGAGAATCACAAGTTCAAGCTTGGCCTGGGCAATTTAGCGAGGCTCAGTCTCAAAAACAAATAAACAAACGTCCCCCAGCTCAATTAAAGAAGGATGGGGATACAGCTCAGTATGAAGTCCCTAGGTTCAATCTCTAGTACTGAAAAAACAGGGTAAAAAGTTTTGATTCAAGATATAGAATGTGCATATTATAAGTAATTGGTAAGATCTTAAATTATTTAACAAATGGAAAAAAGCATTTTAAACAGTGTCAAAATTAACTAAGTTCAATCTTTTTTTTTTTTTGTATCCAGAATCGAACTCAGGACCTTATGCTTGACAGGCAGGTACTGTGCCACTGAACTATATCCCTGGCCCAGTTCCATCTTTTTTAACAAGGTACTGAGCTGCAAACTAGACAGCATGTAGAAGTATAAGATTTAATCCAGGGCTGGGCATGGTGGCTTATGCCTGTAGTCCCAGCACTTGGGAGGCTGAGGCAGGAGGATCATTGCAAGTTCGAGACCAGCCTGGGCTACAAAGTGAGCTCAAGGCCAGCCTGAACTGTACAGAGAGACCCTGTCTCACAAAAAAAGAGATTTAATCCATTTTCTGTTGCTAGAACAGAATAATATCCTGTTATTCATCCTGATTAATAATATCCTGTTAATAATATCCTGATATTAATAATAATATCCTGACACTGGATAATTTATAGAGAGATGGTTTATTTTGGCTCATGGTTCTAGAGTAGGAAACCCAAGGTCATGGCACCAGTAGCTGCTCATCTTCCAGGAAGGGCCTTGTGCCTCTTATCCTCTGGGGAGAAGGTGAAAGACAAATGGGTGCCTGTGATGGGGCAGCCTTGCTTCATACCACGTTGGTTCCTAACAACCTGCTCTCTGGACAGCTACTCCCTTCCTGAAAAAGCAAAGACTCACTCCCTCAAGAAATGCATTAATTCCTTCACAATGGTTCTGCTTCTGTGGCCCAACACCTTCTACCTGTTCCCACCTCCCAGTACTGTCATGCTGTGGGTCAAATCCTTCCATGAAGTTTGGAGGGACAACCCACACAAAAATGTAACACAGTGGGCCACACTGTCTACAGTATATCTAATTTCTGAAACCACAAAGGCTTGATATGTAATTGTTCTCTTTAGTCAAGCTTGGAGCAGTAATCATACTTTTCTATTTTTGTTACTAGTACCTTTTAATAAATCCTCTATCTCTACTTCTGTAGAATTTTTTATTGTTTTATAAGCTGAATTTAATCACTTGATGTGAGGATATACAAGAGGTAGAGAAATGCTTAAAAATACTAATGTTAAATAATTCCCAGCAGAGAGGAATTTATTAAGAAAGGAAGCTAAGGGACACAAAAGATTGCATAATCAATTTGTATCTTGACAAAATAACACAGCAAAGACATTATAAAGATAGATGTTATTATAAAGATAGATATCAGTTTTCAACAGTTTTCTAGCCAGACGCCCAACAGTCAAAGTCAAGTCAAAATCTCAGGAGATTCATGTATTAACATTATAGCTGGATTTGTAGACAGGTGACAGAACAAATGGTAATGATACTACTTCAAGATTTAACTTGTCGGCTGGGGATATAGCTCAGTGGCACAGTGCCTGCCTGGCAAGTGTGAGTTCCTGAGTTTGATTCCCAGTACAAAAAAAAAAATTTAAACTGTATCCACTCAAACAAAACTTTTTGAAATGTGATAGTTCTCTGTGGAAGCAGTGTGTACTCTCCTACCAATGACTTTTGCACGGTACCAAATTCCATCTTCAAATTTAGCTACACAGGCTTGCTCTTGAACGGGACATACAATTTCCAAATTTTCCCCATCTTCACTTCTATAGAATTCCTCAATTGTCTTTAATAGCAGTAAAAAATCCAGATTCTCTACCTAAGAAATAAAGAAACAGAACAATGTAGTTTTATAGAAACTTTAAAAGTTGAATACGTTGTAGGTACTGCTCAAAAAAATAAAACATTGAAACTAGATATGTCTATAAATTATGTGCTTAATTTTATTGCAGAAGCAATACAAAATTTGCATATACACATAGAGTAAAATCAAATCAAGCTGCATTGTTAGTGTATATTTTTCTAGATTTTTTCTATACACATTTTTAATCAAAACTAGAACATACCATACATACAATATAATAACCTGTGTTTTATTTTATTTTTTTAGGGGATTTGAATCAGGGTTCTTGTGCTATGTAATCCAGGGTGGCCCTGAACTCACTATGTAGCCCAAGCTGGTCTTGAACTAACAAATCCTCCTATCTCAGCCTCCCAAGTGCTGGGATTATAGGCATGGCCACCATGCCCAATTGGTAACCTGTATTTTCTATCAATTCTTACCTTTCCTGGTTCTGTAAATTCTACTTCTAAAGCATATTTAGCTTTCTTAATTGATCCAAACCAGTATGCAAGCCATTATCACACTCTTTCTTGATGTTATTTCTATAACTTGTAATTTAACAAAATATACTCTTTTTAAAACGAAGTTTGGAGGGACAACCCACACTAAAATGTAACACAGCACACCACCCGGTCTACAGTATATCTAATTTCTGAAACCACAAAGGCTGAGAAGAAACAAAAGATTTGTTAAGACACTGTTGAAGACAGCCATCTCTCTTTCCATACAATGCCTCACCTGAATTTATGTGGTTATAATTTCATACCATTATTTAGTTTATTCCTCCATTGAGCAGGGTCTATCTACTTAATTTCCCCAAAGATGTATATTGTATCTAAAAATCTGACAGATTTAAGTCAAATGTTTGGGCTAAGCTATATCATAGGAACTTTGCACACTCAGGTTGCAACACATCAGAAGATAATACTTACTGACTTTCTATTACAGTTTGTGTTTGGATGGCCCTCCCAAGCCTCATGTAATCATGGATGCAGCTGTTGATTGGTTCATTGTTTAGCACTGGGACTGGTGATGTGAGTGATATGCTTGCCCAAGGTGGAACTGACTTACAGTGTAAGGGCAGGAAGAGACGTGTTTTTCCTCTTTTGCTCTGTTCACTCTTGCTGTTTGCGACAGCCATGAATGGCTGCCCTGCCATGCCACCTTGCCTTGGAGCTAGCTGAGTATGGACTGAAACCCCCAAAACTGTAAGAAATAAACCTTCCTTTGCTTCACTTTGAGCGTCAGGTATTTTGTCTCAATGAGAGAAAAGTGACCAAGATACTTACTATTAATATGCTGAAATATATCTGTTGATTGGAATGATGATTCTGACATCTCTCACTGTAGTTATATTTTCTCTCTTGTAACCATTAACTCATTAGTGTGATGGTAGTTGATATTACAAGAATGGCCATCCAGGAGTGATGGCACATACCTGTAATCCCAGAACTCGGGAAGTTGAGGCAGGAGGACAGATCCCTGTGAGTTTGAGACCAGCTTGTGCTACATAGTGAGTTCAAGGCCAGCCTTAACTACATTGTGAGACCCTGTCTAGAGGAAAAAAGAAAGGAATGTGTAGTTTCTTATCAGCTATCCACCTAATGATTTTAAAAGTAAATTGATAATTCCTTCAATAATATAATAGTTTGTGAAATTATTATATTCCTGAATAAAATAGATTTCTCTTTATTAAACACAGATATTTGGTGTAGTCTGAAAATACTGATTCTACAGTTCCTACAGTAACAAAAAAATCAAGAACAAATGCTTGATTAGTAATCTAAATACCAATTATTACGGTTAAAAAATTTAAAACCATCTCCAATGGGGAAAACTGAAATTTTTCTTTTCTGAGTATAATGATGAAAACAGAAACTCTTAATTCCTGTATTTTGTTATTAGATTTAAATTACTTTGAAACTAATTTTTAACTTTCTAAAATTTTATTTTTAAATAGATTCTACTCATATTCTTTCACTCACAGTTATTCAGAGTGAACATTAAAGCATCAAGAGGAGTGATCCCAAATAGATGTTCCTGTTACAACATAGAAATACTGAGCAAATGAAAAATTATTTGAACCAACTTTACCAGAGCTCTGGAAAGCAGTCAAAAGTCTATAGCAACCAAGCAAGTCCAATCAATGTAAATGGCACAAAAATTCTGCAGCATTTCTGCTTGCCCTTGCTTGGTCCCCTCCACAGAATGACAGTGGCCTTGGTCTTGCGCAGTGGAAGGCTAGTTCTCAGTTCCTTCCTTTAACCAGAGGAAATCAAACAGACCTTACTACAAATTATTGAGTACAATTGTTCTAACTAGTCTGAGGGACTCCTTCAGGACTGATGCAAGAAGCTATTTTCTGCTTCATGTAACTTAGAATACAGATAAAAAGATGGTGAAAAAGATGGTAGGAGTCAGTTTGAAAAGATACAATTTAGATATAGTTTGAGTGGCTCTCCCAATGTTCCATATGTTGACATTTAATACCCACTGAGAACTATTAAGAGGGTGAACACTTAATTCAGCTATGATGTTTAGTGGTAGGGCTTTTCAGAGGGATGATTAGGATTAGATAAGGTCATCAGAGTAAATGGACTCCTACTTGCCTTATCAGGAGACACTCCAGGCGGGACATGCATGTGGCTCCCTATCTCTTGGCAACTGATGCTCTGCACCATTATGAGACTCTGTCAGTAACTCTGTCCCATCTCCCAGTGCACCTTCTGGGACCTTCTGAATTATGAGCCAAAATAAACATCTTTTCTTTATAACCTAACCAGTCTGCAGTACTATATTACTGGCATCAGACAAGAGATTATTTTAGAGCACTGGAATACAGAAGTGTGGCTACTGCAATAAAAAACACCTGAAAATGTAGAAGTATCTTTGGAGCTGGTTACAGACAGAGATGGAGAGAGTTTGGAGCAGTAGGACAGAAGAAACCTAAACTACTCTAAACAAAGCATTATGGGTGATTCTGGTGAAGGCTTACGAGGCAAAGAAGACAGGAAAATAGTCTCAGAAATGAGGATTCTACTGGAAATTGGTAAAAAGGCCATCCTTGTTGTACTATAGTAAAGAATTTGACTATACTATGCCCATGTCTTAAGATTTTAAAGTTGAATTTAAGAATGATGCACTAATTTATTTGGGGCAAGAAATTTCAAAACAACAAAGCATTCAGGTTATGGCTTGGATACTACTGGCTGCTTTTATTCAGATTTCACTGAGTCTCAGGAGCAAAAGGAAGTACAGTGGAAAAATTTCAAAAGTGTCAGGGCTGACCTAAGAAGGAACAAAGAAAAGACATGTTAGAGTGTGACTGAGAAACAGAATGCTAAGGATGTTAGCTTGGATAAAAGGGATCCAGAAGCTTTACATTAGGATAATGGGAAAAAGGCCTTGAGAGCAATCTCAGAAATCTTCAAGGCTGTTCCTACTATTAAATGCCCAGGGACCTACAAGGGTCAAATTGTTTCATGGAATCCTGGTGTGCTCTAGGTCTCCTATCTATGGCCAAGGCTGCTTTGAAATTCTATTCCTTGATTTTAAACAAAGTGCTCCTTGGCTGCAGTTGTTCAAGCATATCAGGTTTACCTTGTGCTAACGTTTGGAATGGGAATGTTTATAGTATCCTAACTGTCCTTTGGGTCAATTATTCCTTTCTACTTGCCTACTCTTCCTTTTTAGAATGGGAACAATTATACTGTGTCTGTCCCACCACTGTCTCTAGGAAGGAAATAACTTGTTTTGATTTTACAACCCAAAACCCATTTATTTATTGTAAAGTGCCAACATTACAATTAAAACTGAATACTGAGGTTTTAGTTAGAACAACAGCTCATATATGAACATCTTTTGTCTCAAAAGGAAAACAACATGCATGCCAGAGGATTTCTACCACTACCCTATATTCTCAAAGGAGACTAGGAAACTTTGGTGGAACAATGTAAGACTTTGGGACTATTGTAGACTGAATGAATTTACTTTGCATTGTGAAAAGGACACAAACTTTGAAGGCCGGGGTAGAAACACTAGGATTTAGACCTGGTTTGAGTGGGTTCACATATTGAAATTTAATGACCACTGTAAAGTAATAAGATGGAAGCCTAATATGCTTACAGTGTTTAGAGGTGAATCTTTGGGGAGTAGTTGGGATTAAATAGGATTATAAGGGTGGAGCCCACATGACTGAATACTGATGAATTTACAGAGGAAGAGAGATCTGTTGCAGGTCATGTGATATGATACTCTGCCTGGGACTCTGCCAAGTGTAACCCCTCAAACTTGTACCAGAAATGTGAACCAAAATAAACCTCTTCATTATAATTTACCCAGTCTATGGTGTTGTGTTACTAATAAGAGAAAACAAGTAGAAATATATAAAAGACCATTTAAGACCCAGAGAAAAATCTGAAGTGACACTCTGTTACCCTTTGTGTCTGGATATCCACAAAGCTTCATGAAGTCAAGGGGACAGGCTTTTTGGATGGAACTAGAGTTTGTGATTGATTCATGGTCTAAAGCTAGGATTAAGGGTGTAAATGCTTTAACTGCTCTAGGGTGGGGAGCTTCCATATGATGTAAGAGAGGAGAGGAGGCTCCCTCCTCTCCTCTCTTGTCGATTTTGGTATCTTCCTCAGCCATGAATAGTAGCCCCTCTACCACACCATCCTGCCTTACAGTCAGTGGATTATGGCCTCCTGAAACCTCTACTAACTGTGAACTAAATAAACCTTTTCTCTAATTCTGGGTGTCAGGTATTCGTCTCAGCAATAATAAATTAGGATATTCAAACGTAGCCATGTAGGTAGAGGAATTTAGAAAGCCACATGTCTGGCCAAACAAGATGCAAGCTCAGAAAAGATCTGAGAAGGAAGGCCCAAAACTTTTATGTGGGTTGATAGGTAGGCCTTCTCAGAGCCCAGCGAAGTATGAAGTATGCCACCAAAGAACTAATCTGTAATTACTAGAAAAGTCATACTTGCTTGCTTTCCTTGCTTGCTTTTGTTTTTACTGTTTTAGTTTTTACTAGCCCCTGGGGAGATGGGGCTAGGTGTATTTTTTGCTTTAGCTCTTCTACAATCCAACAAAATCTGTTGAAACACTTACTGAACACAGCTACAAGAGTCAGTAATCACACATGGTGTGATGGTTGATACATTGTGTCAATTTGAGGATTGATAAGTTTAGAAGCTTAAATGACTTAGTTGGGGTCCAGGGTTCTCACTTTGTAAACATCTATCTAGAAGAGAGGGAATGGAAATGGTGTGGGTTGATAGCCTGCATATAATATAGGGAAGAAAAGAGGCTCAATATCCCCATTTTTGCTCTCCTTGCTTTTGCTTCTTCTGGCTGCCTTGAAGCTTTCCCCTGTGCCATGCCATCCCGCCTTAGAGTCAGCTGATTGTGGAGTGAAACCTCTACAGTTAGCTAAGTACGCCTTTCCTTCTTTAATTTTGGGTGTCAGGTATTTTGTCCCAGCAAAGAGAAAAAAATAACCAAGATACCTGGCAAGGAATGGTCTTTGAAGGAATAGTTTCAAAAGTTTCTGACTACTATTGCATTTCATAATGACAAAAACAAATACAAAAAAAAATCTATTAAATTCTGAGGCAGCAGGGAATTTGATTTCCAGAGTTGACAGGCAAATGCCCAAATTTCAGAAACAACAATTACTAGGAAGAGTAGAGCAAGATGACAGAGTGATAAGCAACAGAGAAAACAGCCTCTTTGAGTCACCATCCAGATGCTGGAATACAGCACTGTGAGGAAGAAGAGGAGGAGGGAAGTGGGTCTACTGGACCTAGGAAGAATCTGAAGTGCGACCTGAAGCCCACAGAAAGAGTGATCAGAGAAAAACTTCAACGAAGAAGAAAGTGGTAGCCGGTGGTGCCTTTGCCAAGACAGGACTCACTGTGCGAGAGGAGTGGTTCGAATCTGCAAATACATAGTGATGGTCATGATGATGGTTAGTGATCCTGTAGGCCTCTGTAGAGAGACATGGCAGTGGAGGGGAGCAGCAGATGTGGAGGACTACACTGGCTGGCAGTGAGTGCAGATGACTTAGTGCTTCTGTGGGAGAGCAAGACTGGCTTGGAGCCATCTTGGAGACAGGTCAGCTAAACTGGGAAGCCAGAACTGCTGCTGGCTCCACTTAGCAGATCCCACCTGGGCTCAGACCCATGGAAATTGCTCAGGTAGTGGTGAAGCCCAATGTATTGGGTTTTGGGACAGGCTTGCTGAGATTATCCACTACCATGCCAAAAAGTTACCACTGGCTTGCTGGAAGAGATTGGTACGATTCAGGACTCTGTCTCCATAGGTTGTCTACTAGTGAAACCAGAGAAAATCCTGGAAGTGGACTGTTCACTTTTCTTTTTCTTTTTCCCTCTTTCTCCTTTTTTTTTTTTTTTTAAATCAGTACCAGGGTTCAAACTCACGACCGCGCACTTGCAAGGCAGGCACTTATGCTGCTGAGCTAAATCCCCAGGCCCTTCACTGGTTTTATATGAGTGTGAACGTGGTTCCTAGCCTCTTGGTGAGTGTGATTCTGTTCTGATCATCCTTTTGTCTCTCTCTGCCTTCAGTCTTCTGTACCAGTTTCCCAAAGTCGGCATGATCTCTTTGTCCTCCAACCTTCTAATCTCTTTCTTGTCTTCCATTTCTCTATTTTTCCCTTAATCCATTTTAAATTTTAAATCTCAAGGGCAAAACTGACACATTGAGAACTTTGTATTGCATATAATTTTCTAATTTGTTTTAAATTTTGTTATATAACCACAAATATAGTTCATGTAGTAAGTGACAAATTAAGGGTTAGTTCAGTTTTCTAGGCTGTTTGATGCTATTGGTACCACCATAGCCAAAACCAATATAATTGTATTAAACAGCTGTTGGTTCTGGTGTTCTGTGACGGAGACTGACTAGGGGTCACAGAAAATACAGTGGCACAGTGCTATAGAACCAGGGACTAGACCAAACAAGCAACAACTTCGTATCTCCAACAAACTGACAAAATCTTCCAACAGACTCAAAACCCAAAAACCTGAAAGATACCCCAGAGAAGTAATCATCACCTAAGGGCCCTAAACACTAGCAATAAAGCAACCCACCAGGTAACTTACAAGAATCACCTCAGGAATTAAACTAAAAAAAGAAAGAAAAGAAAATAAGAAAACACTTAAGCAAAATGCAACCCCAGACATTCAGTTCACCAAAGGAAAATCCAGGAGGCAATAAGGTGGGTGTCTTGGTCACTTTTCTCTCATTGCTAAGACAAAATATTTCACACACAAAATGAGGGAAGGAAATGTTTATTTTGCTTATTATTTTTGGAAGTTTCAGTCCATACTCAGCTGGTTCCAAAGTAGGGTGGCATGGCTAAAGAGCAACTGTTCATGGTAGTTAAAAGTGACAATGCTGAAAAGGGCAGAAGGGAAGGAGCATGGACAGAAGACTCTTTCTATCCCTTATACTGTATGCGTGTAGCACTCACACCCATAATCCCAGCACTGGACCATGAATCATTCACAAACTCTAGAAGCCTGTCTCCATGACTGCATGGTGCTTTGGGGTGGGGACATCCAGACTCAAAGCACAACAGTGGGACAGTCTGAAAGCCCCCCACTATGCCTCTCTGAAGTACTAACAGCAAAGCAATGAGGCTCTGGAAAAAATGAAATCAGAAATAATCTCACGTAACTACAGAGATTATCAAAATACATACCATGGTTAGCAACATTAGAGCAGATACAGACAAAAAAACAGACAAGCTTAAGAAAATTATGGAAGCATAGAAAAGAAATGGAATCCATAAAGCATAGTCAAGCAGATATCCAGGAGAATAAAAATACCATTGAAAGTATTTCAGACCAATGTGAGGACAGGATCTCAGACATTGAAGACAAGCTTACAGATAGTGACCAGGAAAATAAAGACTTCTCAAAACTAACAAGGGACCATGAGAAATCAATCCAGCAGTTGCTAGATGAGACAAAGAATAATAATATAAGATTGACTGGAGCCAATGAAAAAGCAAGAGGTACTGTAAATGACATTAAAAAATGTTGACAGACATCAAGGCAAAAAACTTTCCTGGTAGAGAAAAAGAATTTGACATGCAGACAAATGAGGCATATAGAACTCTAGCCATGATAAAAAAAATCTACAGCCAGGCATATCACAGTCCAGACTCCAGAAATTCAACACAAGAATAGAATCTTAAAAACAATAAGGGACAAGAAACAAATCACATATAAAGGAAAGCCCATCAGAATTATAGCTGACTTCTGAGCACAAATTCTCAAGTCAAGGAGAGACTGGAGTGAAGTACTGCAAGTTCTAAAAGGAAACTATTTTCAACCCAGATTGATAAACCCTGCAAAATTATCTTTCAAAACTGATGAATAAGATATTTCCATGACAAAGAACAGTTGAGGAAATTTATGAACACCAAACCACCATTCAAAAATGTTCTGAAGGACGTTCTACAAAGAGATGATAAGGACAGCTCCATGAACCTCCCAACAGAAGGAATCTACTAGGGAAGGCAAGAAATTAGAGGGAGGGGAAAAAAGGGGGAACTCAACAACAGGAAAATAACATGACAAGGATAACCTAATACATACCAGTTATAACCATCAATGTTAATGATCTCAATTCACCAATCAAAAGACACAGACTGGCAAAATGGATCAAGAAGCAAGATCCAACAAAAGAAACACATTTAATTAAAAAAGAAATTTATAGACTGAAAGTCAAAGGATGGAAAACACTCCATGCAACAGAAACCAGAAAAAAGCAAGAGTATTCTATTTTCACACAAAGTGAATTTCAAACCAAGACTGACTAAGAGAGATAAAGAAGGTCACTGATACAGATTAAAAACTAGTGGTCAACTTCAGCTGAGTTAAATCAGCATGGTATTGCATGTAGATGGCCCACCTGAGGCAAGTTGCCAGGATAAAAGATGTGGAGAGAAGAGTGGAACATTGTGGTTCTCTTAAGTGTCATCTGTTTGCAGCCATTGGTTCTCCTTGAGGAGCTTATCATGGTTAGCTTCCCTGATATGAATTCGGCCATTATCACTGGAGGAGCTCAGGCCCTTGTCATTGAGAGTGGCTGTGGTTCACTTTGGTGGAGCTCTGCTCCTAACATTGAGCATTGTTTCCTGGCTCTTGAGGGGAAGATGTGTACTGTTTAATAATCCAGAAGAAGCTTGCAATGCTGGCTTCCTGACACGTACTCAAGTGTTCTCATTATTGGAGGAGCCCAGGACCTCACTGTTGCTAAGGATGGCTGTTGTACTTTTCAGGGCAACC
>PVJX010029238.1:0-23365 GCA_004027295.1 Dolichotis patagonum
CTGATCTTATCTTCACTAATAGTAGCCCCAGGACCTCTTATTCAAGTGGGTTTTTGCGCTTTAGTTTCTTTCTGTGTTGTGAGAGTCTATCTCTCTCTGTTTGGGTCTCTCCAGGGTGTTTTATTCTGGCATTTGAGCTGTCTCTCTCAGAGAGGGTCTCTCTCCTGCTACCTACCAGTCCGCCATCTTGTCTCTTCCCTAGAATTTTTTAAATTAACAATGGTTATTATATTGCATATTGTTATCTTCAAAATAGTTGCTAAGATTACCAGATACAGGCATTCAAAACTGATCAAACAATATAAACACTAACTGTTCCTTTCAATGAACTAATAGAATGAGTAACACAATTATCTCAGCTATCTTGTGTGTATATTTTCCCCCTTTCCTTATTTTCTCCTTTCCCCAGTTGTTCTTTCCTTCTGAGCAGTTTCTTTCCCTTTCACAATATCTATTGTAGCTTTTGGATTTTATTTACTCTTTTAGTTTCCTACATAAGGAGACAATACAAAGTTTATTTGTCTGATGTCTTTCTCACGGTTATACTGGAGTTATGGGTTTTGGGGATGGAGACCCCAGAGGTGAAGAATCCCTCTCACATGCATTAAGGGATAATATGGTCAAAATGACGGCATGTTGATGTCCACCATGCCTGCTGTGTATGTTCAGTTTCTCCGCAGTCACATTATCCCTCCCACCCACTCCTTTCCGGTTAGAACTCAGGAGGAAGTTACGCCTACAGCACACATTTTAAGAGTATTATCCTGTACCTCAAGGGTGGTTTATTCATATAGCTATTTGGAATTGAGAAGTTTATTTTTATTAAAGTATTAATCTGAGATTTTGACTAAAGAAGGGTGGTTGAATAAATATTCCTTTAAAGATGCTGTGAACAGGAGAGTAAAAGGATTTTTTGGAGGTGGAGTCTTTCTTTGTCACTCAGGCTGGCCTCAAATTTCTGGGCACAAGTGGGCCTCTTGCCTCAGCTTCCCCTGTACTGTGGGCTACAGTACACACTATTGTGCCTGTGTTAAACGTTTTTATAAAAATATAAACCCTTTATGAAAGTTGGAAAAAAAACAATAGCAGTAAAAAATTTGGGCACTGCAAATAGATGAAAAAAAAGTGGTAAATGAATTAGTGGATCCAAGAAAACTAATCCTAAATTGGCACTAGGCAAAGCAGAAAGGTAACTTTCTGTGACTTCATATCACAGAACCCTGAAGGCTCCAAAATTGGCACCAGAAATCTCTAGAAATGGAGCAAGAGGAGCAGACAATTGTAGGTCTGAAAATACCAGGATTTCTTTTTTTTTTTTTTTTTTTTTGGTACCGGGGATCGAACTCACGATCTCGCGCTTGCCAGGCAGGCGCGTAAGCCACTGAGCTAAATCCCCGGCCCAATACCAGGATTTCTTGAAAGTCTGTTCCAATAGCAGCTCTGTGTCTTCAGCTTTACTCGGTGCGGCTACCCAGTAGAAGAGAAGAAAACAGGGCTGGGCTCCAGAGCACTAGGAGCAGCTGAAGGAGGCAGGGGTTGCCTATTGAAAACAGCAAGAATGATCAAAGTCCATGTACTAAAACTTATGACATCTTAGCCTTCATGACTAAAATTTATGACATCTTCTGGGCTTCTAAAGCTAGAAACTAGAATATTAGAGTCTTCTCCAGAAAGTTAGATCAAACCAAGAGAAAAGGATGAAAAATATTCCCATGATGGCCTGTTATGGTTCATACTTAGATGTTTGCCCAAAGCCTCTGTGCTCATGGGTGGGGCTCCGGGCAGGTGATTGGACCACGGGGGTGTGACACTCACTGTTGAGTTTATAGCTAAATGTGATGCTGGGAGGGAAGCCTGGTGGGAGGGGGTGGATCACTGTGGGCATGGCCTGGAAGAGTGTGTCTTACTTACTCCCTTGATCTTTGCTTCCTGCCTGCCGTTTCCTAAACAGCTCTTCTCTGCCATGCCCTTCTGCCATACTGCCCTGCCTTGGAGCCAGCCAACTATGCACTGAAATCTCTACAAGCTGTGAGCCAAAATCAACCTTTTCTCCCTAGAATTGTGGGTGACAGCTATGATGTCTCAGTAATGAGAGAGTAATTAAGACAGAAGATTTATCGAAAGAATTATGAGGATCCCCAGCTTCACCAGCTCTCCTGCCTCAGGCAGGTACTCATATAGCTTCCAAAGAACATTTTGGGTCCAAGTATGAGCAGACTGCCAGAGTATTATACATTTGTGGAAAACTCTCTAATGTGAAGGACAGTGTTAAAATAAAATATTAAAATGACAAATTTTTATAATTACCCTAAAGTGGAAATAACCCAATGTGTAGTCAAAATGTGAGTGATAAAACAAAACATGATGCAAGCAAACCTGATGGGACAGTCTTTAAGAGTAGCTACTGATGGTGCTGCAGCATGGACTTCAAAAACATTATCTGAAGTTAAAGAAATCAAATACAGAAGATCAAATATTGTGTGTTTCAGTTTATCTGAGATGTCTAGAAAAGACAAACAGAGTCAAAAAGAAGATTGTTGGTAAATTAGACGGGATTGGGAATGGAGAAGAGCTACAAATGGACACAAGAGGTTTTTTTTGGAGTGGCAGAAATTTTCTAAAACTGGACTGTGATGATGGCTTCTCAATGAACTTATTCTAAAAAATGTAAAATGGGTGAGTTTTGTCATGTATAAATTTTACCACAATAGATTAACTTCCTTCAAAAAGAAAGTCAGAGAAAAACCAAACTATGGAGGAAGAAGAGAAACAGACAAAAGCTAACCATTACTATTTTCATAAAAGTGAGGGAGGAGATTGTATCTATAAAGACAAAAGTACATGATAGTTTTATAAAGAATACTTAGATAGCAACAACAAAAATACCAGGAAATAAATATTAGATGACAAAAATAAAAATTCCAAGAGAAAAGTAGAGGATATAGTAAGGAAATCCAAACATAAACCAACATGGTATAGTAATTGCATACTAAGAGAAAAAAACATAAGAAATTAAGCAGTCAATTCAGAGGCCTAACAGCTCATTAATAGAAACTCCAGAAGGAGTGAGTGTAGCAAAAAATTGCCTTTCCCAGCCAGTATACTTCAGTTTCTTAGTTGCTCAGGTAATAGTTCCTGCTCCAGTTTCAGCTGCTCCGGTCTCTTAGAAATGACTGGTGACTGTTAGGTATAGCTGGTCATTATATCGCACGTTGACAACTGACAACCATTCTGTTCCCGCTTGCTTATCTTATAGTAAACCTAGAGCACCAGACACTGGGGCCTGATATTCTGGGAATGATCTTTTTTTTTTTTTAATAATTTTTTTTATTTTATTTTAAAAGGGAGTAAAATTAAACACAACAAAACAGAACAGAATGGGACATAAGAAAGCATAAATTTCAAAGCTAGACAACCAGAGATCTTCACTATCTGTCATACTGTCTCTTGTTTTCTTCACATGGTTGTCCTTATCTTTGCATGTGGAGAGCTCATACTAAATATCATAGCCAATCTTTTCACAAGATGTGTAGTTGACTGGCTCCCACTTGCTAGGCAGGGGGGAGGGGGAGGGGGGACACGGGATGGGGGACAGCACAACATGAGATGTCTGATTCTCAGCCCAGATGCAGGCAGGATCACAGTTGCCCCTCAGAGATGGGAAGAGTTCCTTGTTCTCCTGGCCCCCCAAGTCAACCGCATGGTGCAGGTCCCAACGCACCAGGGTCTCTCTCCTTCAGGCCGCCGAAAGTCGACCACTCTGGGAATGATCTTGATCAATGCCCATTGATATAAATGAATGTGCCTCCAAATGCTGTCATTTCGGTGTTTCTGTTTGCCACTGCAAGATAAGGGTGACAGAAAAGAGCTAAAGAGCTAAAGAGCTTGTTCTCCTCAAAAACTTCTTTTGGGTATCTTGCCCAATTAATAAAAACAACAAATAAAAATACCAACAAACATCAAAAATCATCAACAATGAAAGGCTCCCTGGCATGAATTTCAAACATGCGAGATAAGCAGAAGACTTACAGGTGAGCCTAGTGGAGGTAAGAAGGAGGGGAAAGAGGTAAGTAAGGACAGAAATGAGTCAATAAGAATATATTAGGCAGGATGTGGTGGTACATGCTGGTAATCCCAGCACTCACAGGCTGAGACAGGAGGATCTGAAATTCAAGGAGAGCCTGGACTACACAGTGAGACCCTGTCTCAAAACAAACAACCAAAAATCAAAACTAAACAAAAAACAAAACCCCTGAAACTTTTCAAATGGAAGGTAAAAAGATAATGGAGCTATAATTAAATTTTCAAGGGAAGATACATTTTAGAGCAAGAATTCTGTATTTAGCCCAAATCTCTTCATAAGTTAGAGAGTTGAAAAGAAACATTTTAGCCAGGATGCTGAGGCAGGAGGATTGTTGTGAGCTCAAGGCCAACATGAACTACATAGTGAGACCTTGTGTGTGTGTGTGTGTGTGTGTGTGTGTGTGTGTGTGTGTTTACTGGGGGTTTTTATCCAGGGCTTTTTTACTTTTTATTTTGAGATAGTTCCACTGAATTGCTAATTTGCCCAGTGTTATGGCTTGAATCTAGATGTCCACCAAAAACTTCATATAACAATAGGTGAGGGTTTTCGGAAGTGGCTGGATCGAGGGTGGGTGCTGCGGGATAAAGGATGTGATCGTGGGATTGATTCACGGTTTGATGCCAGGATTAAGGCTGCCTCCCTGGAGTGTGAGTGCTACTCCCCTGAAGGTGGGGAGTCTGGGTAGGATATAAGGGACAGAAAAGAGGGTCATTACTGGTTTGTTGTAGCTTGCTGTCTTCTGCCTTGTGCTTGTCGTGAGCTGTTCCTCTCAGCCATGCCACCCCTGCCTTGGAAACAAAAAGCTATAAACAAAACCTCTACACACTGTGAGTTGACTGAACCTTGCCATCTTTATCTTTAGGTGTTGGGGCTTTTGTCTCAGCAACAAAAAAAGTAACTATGATACACAGCCTGGGCTTGAATTTGATCCTCCTTAGCCTCCCAGTCATGTACCAATAAACGGGATTCCAAACACATTTATTAGGAAGCTAACTGAGGATGTAGCCAACTGTACCGTGCATAGTGCACACACATGCACTCCTCAGTTTAGAAGGACATTAGGATTTTGGAATCTATGGGACTGAGGAAACAGAGGATACAGTAGAGGCAGAGAGCATTCCTAGGGTGATGTTTTATATGAAATTTAGTTCTAGGGATCAGACCCAGGGCCTCACCACTGAGAGGCATTTTACAAAGCCATCAAGGGTATGGAAATATTTAGCCAGATGTTCAGAGAAAATTAAGAAAATGTCTTCAAATGAGGTAATTTATTAACTCTAGAAAAAATTATTAAAGATGTAAGATCATACTAGTTGGCTCAAAATTAAGTTATATTCCACATGTACGTAATCAAAATTATGAAAGCATTGAACATAAATTTAATGGACATTTGAGATATTATTTTATTGGGAGAGTGATGAGAGGGAATGAAAGGGCATAATAAATCTTATTGCACATTATTGCAAGTCAGTAGGTACTGAGATGAAAGAAAATATAACTTAATATATACACATACATATACATATATACAACTTAATATATATATATATACATATATATACAACTATATATATATTAAGAAAACAAGGTGCAGGCCTATAATCTCAGCCCTCTGGGAGGCTGAAGCAGAAGGATCACAACAAGTTCAAGCCCAGCCTGGGCAACTTGAGATCCTACATCAAAATAAAAAATAAAAAAGGATGGGGATGTATTTCAATGAAAAGGTGCTGGACTCAAATCCCAGTACCAAAAAAGGAGGGGAGAGTGAGAGAGAGAGACAGACAGACAGAGAATAAGAAAACAAAATCAGTGAAAAATCAAATTGTAAGAAAAAAAATTTATTACTTGGTGAATGTTAGGGGTAGGAGGGTAAAGAAAAAGGACTGTTTTATAAAAATTAAAATTTACCACTACTTGAACTTTCATAGTATTCAAATATGGCACTCTGAAACAAAAAAAAAGTTCACTTTTTAAATTTTTATTTTTTGCACTGCTAGGGATCACACCCAGGACCACTGATCTATGCCCCAGTTAAAAATGATAATTATAGTCATTTTATTGAATGCAAAAATGTATAATTAAAAATAGGAAACTTCAAACTATAATATTACTTCATATATATATATATATATATATATAATTTTATCTAATGATGAATTAATACCCAAAAGAAGACATGACTTGGAAAAGCCATTTGACACTTTGTGATATGCTTTGTAAAACTGGAGTTTTAAAATTGTAATAATTAATATATAAGAGTTGAGGATTTGACTCTTGCTTTCTGAGGTTTATTAATATTTAAAACCTGAATCTGTGTTTGAAGCATAACAAACTTTATCAAATTAGAGAGTAGCAAATTACTCTTTTGAAGCAAAACATTACAAGTTGCAAATTCTTTCCTTATCTTTTTAAAAGAGGAAAAACCAGGATTGATTTTAAGTCTCATTACATTTATTACCCCAAGAGTTTGCAATTGGGAATCATGCTGAAATGAATGTAGTTCTGTTACTTCTACTTTTTCTGGGTTAAATATCCATGTGCACACTTGTATTTAAATACTTGAAAATCAGCGGCTATCTTACTCATCTGCAGTTGACCGCAGTGATGGACAGCCTTCATCTTCCCATCCTCCTCTCCCTTCTGTAGGGATTAAAAGAACTTCCCCTCTGCCCTCTGAAGGTCTGATAACTGAGTTGGCAGAAATTAAAGGGTAATTAATGGTTTAATAGGACCAACAGTATGTAAATTTATTTATGGGCTTGTGCATGGGAGCCACACCAAAATATGAGACTCAAAGAAATGCCAGATGGTTGAAGCTTTAATAACATTCTGAGCTTCAGAAATAATTAGGTACTTAGGGTTTCTGGGGGAAGGTGGTGACAGGAAAGGAGTCTGGGGCTGAGTGTGCCAGAGCATACTTGTAATCCCCAACATTCAGGAGGCTGAAGCAGGAGGCTGAAGCAGAAGGGTCACCGCAAGGTTGAGACCAGCTTGAGTTACATAGGGAGTTTGAGGCTAGCCTGAACTATATAGTGAGATGCTCTTTCAAAAAAACCAAAATAAATAAATAAACAATGAATCAATAGGAGTCTGGGGCCTGCAAAGAGATGTACAGGCCATGGGATGTTGGAAAGGGAAAGTGCACGGTGAACAAGGGTTGTCTTGATATGCAAATAAAATTACTCAGATAGAGTTCTGCAGAAGAATAGGTGGTGTACTTAGTGTAAATAGGTGGAGATGTTTAGTCTCCTTTTCTGTGATGAAATTACAAAAAGGGGCTCAAAACAATTGCTTTTCTTCTGGAGGAGCTTTCCTTAGTCGGATAAGGGAACTTCAGAGAAAGCCTGCTTCTGTGTCTGCTGCTTTCTAAGCTCTTTCAATTTAAACTAATCAGCGTGCTGAATGACACACTTTGAAGTATCCTTTTCTGAGCCTCAATCTTTCCTTCAGAAGGATTTATTGTGCTGCCAGGATTGGCTGGGTGTTGGGAATACAAAAAGGGATAATACAACCTTCTCTACAAGGAACTTACAGTCTTGTGCTCCTTCACTAACTGTAAAATGACATGATAAGGAAGAAAACAAAGGAATCCGAATTTACAGGGTATCTGGGGACAGAGTATAATGTACTGGGGCACATATCACCCCAAAATACTATGAGTGTAGAGACCAGAGTTCCATCCCTTCCCCCGAAAATGCCTCCTTTGTGTATTATTTTGAGCTGTTATTGTGAGAAAGTGCATGCAGGAGTAACTCTAAACAGCTACCCTTTTAGAGAAGTTTACATGCATAAAAAAAATCTTTTGTATAAGAGCATCTCCCTCCCTGGACCAGGCAGAAACAGAGCACCGGGAGCAAGGGTGCACCTCAGTGGTAAAGCCTGCCTACTATGCGAGTGTGTTGGGTTCAAGCTCACTGTAAATCACTAGAGGCTCAACCACTGGAGAAGATAGGCTTCTATCTGTGCAGCAATCTTACCTTCCTTTAATGATGCCTTTCCTGGCCGTGTTGTTTTAACTGGGGCATCCCCACTTGCTTCTTTGTTCTCGAGACTGGTGGGTTAGAGGTCAGCCTGGACTGCACAGTAGGTTCAAGGCTACCATACTGAGACTCTGTCTCAAACAACTGAAAGACTGAAGGTACTTAGCTCTGAAAGGTTGTTTTTGTTTTTTTAGTTCACGTTTGCAGTAAATAATGATTACATTCATCGTGGGGAGCTGGTGCATGTACATGACACATCTCAATTCCTTTCATGTCTCCTTCCTCACTCTCTTTTCCCGCCTTCCAGCTCTTGGTCCCTTTCCCATTTGCAAAACTTTAAATGCTTTTTTCCCACTGCGATTTACTCTAAAGATTACAAATTTGAGTTTTTTCCCTACATACACATGAGATAAGGTGTGCACATTCATTAATAAATTCTGTTTGTTTTTGTTATAAAGTGTTTTTGAAGTTAAGAACTTTTGAAGGCCCAGTGTGGTGACTCATGCCTATAACCCTAGCATTAAGAAGGCTGAGGCAGGGGAATGGCAAGTTTAAGGCCAGCCTGGGCAACATAGTGTGTCTCTGTCTCAAAAAAATGTTTTTGTTAATCTCTCCTTTGTTTCAGATAATTCTGGTTAAGAACAATGGAGGGTAGAGACGAAATTATTTTCCTTTCTCAGCAGCTGGTAAGTACTTTCCTAAAATGGCCTTTTCTCCCATTGACATGGAGGTCTTGACAGGCAGCAGGAGACACAGGACACCACATGTCCTTCCCTACGACATTGGGCAAAGCCAGAAAACAAAGCATCCAAGGGCACTGGCAGATACAGTGAAAGGCACAGAGCAGTAAGAGGACCTGCGTTCCAAGGTGTTTGACTTCTGGCCCATTGTTGCTCTGACCGCACGATCCCCCAGAGCACCCACGGGTGCTGGCAGGTGAACAGGAGGGCTGGGAAAGTTGGGATAAAATTGGACACACCTGGGTGGAAGGCAGGGCATGCTCCGCACAACACGAACTGGCTGTTCCTTTTCAGCACAAAGGAGAATGCACTGTAAGCATATTGGGATAAATGAGGGCTGCATGAATAGTGCTACATTTGAAAATCTTGGAAAAAACCGATTTTCTTCAAGTTTTGGATTATTCAGGTTAATGTGAGAAACACTTGACAAAAAATTTATATATGCAAATTGGACACAAGATGTTCTTTCATTCAATTATTTGTTGGGCATTAGCTGTGGGATGCTGTTGATGTTCAAGGCACTGGGAACAAAAAATGTCCTACCCCTGTGACACAAATTCTAGTGACTTCTATTAATTCGTAGTTCATCCTTTGTATAAAAGTTACTGTAGGAAATCAAATGTAAAAAGGCTAATTTAAAGGCTAATTTAAATGACTAACAATATTGAGGTGAACTTCAAGGAAAATGTGACGGGATGACCGAAAAAATTTTATTAGAAAAAACCTAAATCACTGCCCTTCATAATACTTTAATGTCACAAAAGTGACAGAACTCCTTTGATAAATCTGGCAGTCTATTGCCATCTTGTGTCCAAACTACTCAATTATGTGACATAACAATGAACAAAGGATTTGTATTATTTGCTTATTGCAACAGAGGCAAAGGGAATCCCGCCTCTCTGAAGGTTTGAGTCTTTAAATTTGTTTAAATCATCAATGGGTGAACTAGAGAAAACACACACAAACATATTTATGTGCACAGGGGCATCACAGGAGGGTGAGTACTCAGTAACAAAGGAATTCGCAAACTTACACAGCTGTCTTTGTAGAGGGGCGGGAAATAGGAAAGCTGCGGGCAATCTAGTCGGGGTAAATGATTTTCAGCAGAGACAAATGGACCCATGGAAGACACAATGAGCCCCAGACAAAGTTTGCTGGGCTCCAGATATGGTGTTTGATTTTCAGTCTCTTCCTCTGGTGAGTTTAATCTTCCATGGTTAATGAAATCTCCGTAGGAAGATTGAAAGCAACTGTGTTGCATTTTGGTGGACCCTGTCTGTAGGCAGATAAGAGGACTTCAGAGGAAAGCTTCTCCCTGCACTGTGGTCAGGGAAAGGAGGGAAGATCCCAGGGACCTGGGTTCTGAGGCAGCTTCGCCTGCTTTCCAATTTCCTTTAGTTCAAAGTGCTCAGCAGGCTGAAGCGCTGGACTCTGTGGTGTCCTTTTCTGAGCCTCAACACTGCTTTAATAAATCCCCACAAACTTCATGGCTTAAAACACAACACAAACTTATTATTTCATAATCCTGCAGTCGTAAGTTTGAAATGGGTCTCAGTGTGCTAAAATCAAGGTGTCAGAAGGCCGTGTTATTCTTAGAGGCCACGGGTGGGGGTGGGGAACATTTCTTTGCCTGTTGCTGTGCCTGTGGAGGTGGCCTGCATCCTTTGGCTGGTGGTCCCCTACTCAGCCATGGTCAGCTGAGTCTTCCTCATGATGCACCACTCCAACTCTGTGTCCCCTTCCACTTATCAGGGACCTTCTGATGACATTGGACCCACCTTAGAGTCAGTCCATTGGTTTTTTTTTTTTTAATTTTTTTAAATTTTATTTTAAAAGGGAGTAAAATCAAACATAACAAAACAGAACAGAATGGGACATAAGAAAGCATAAACTTCAAAGCTAGACAACCAGAGATCTTCACTATCTGTCATATTGTCTCTTGTTTTCTTCCAAATGGTTGTCCATATCTTTGCATATGGGGAGCTCATACTAAATAACATAGCCAATCTTTTCACAAGATGTGTAGTTGACTGGCTCCCACTTGCTAGGCAGGGGGGAGGGGGAGGGGGGACACAGGGCAGGGAATAAATGTCTGATTCTCAGCCCACATGCAGGCAGGATCACAGTCGCCCCCCAGAGACCGGAAGAGTTCCTTGTTCTCCCAGCACCCCAAGTCAACAGCGCTGTGCAGGTCCTGATGCGCCAGGGTCTCCTTCAGGCTGCCGAAAGTCTGCTACACTCTCATCTGTCCCTGGGGGGGGGAGTTTCTCATTTCTTCTGGCACCCCGAGTCAACTGCACTGTGCAGGTCCCAATGCGCCAGGGTCTCTCCCCTGCAGGTGCCCCAAAGTCCACCATACTCACCTGCTATTTCTTTCTGATGAATTGACCATTCCATTTCCAAAGTTCTGAAATGGCCAACAGACCACACAAAGAATTCTCTTTAGGCTCCTGTTTGAAACCAGCGGCTACAGCGATCTGCTGGCCTTGCTTCAGGGTCACCAGTGCATTGTTTTAATCTTGGTTCTCCCTCACCATGTAAATTTCCTATTTGCATGGAGCCTAGGAAGAGGACATATTTATAAGGAAGGACATTAATATTCTCTACCACAAATTCTGTTAATTTTTTGTACAGAGGGACAAATATGTTCCTCTTTATGTTTCAGTCAAATGGCAAAGACATTAAGTGAAGCTTTATCTGTCCTTTTTGTGGATCTGATGAACAGAAAAGGAATACCTGTTTTGCCATGTCCGAAACATTAATCGAGGATTTAGAAATCACTATAGTAAATTGGGCATGCTGGTGTAACCCTGTAATTCTAGGACTCTGGGAAGCTGAAACAGGAGTATCACAAACTCAAGCCCAGCAACTGAGCAGGACCCTGTCTCAAAATAAAAAATAAAAAGGGACTGGGGATGTAACTCAGTGTGAAGGTTCATCTCTAGTACAGGGTAGGGGGTGCAGAAGAAAAGAAAAAGAAAATCTCCACAGTGAATTTTTATTTATGCTTTATCAATCTTAGCTAGAAAACCACTAAATATAAAAATAATGCTCCATAGCCGGGGATTTAGCTCAGTGGCATAAGCGCCTGCCTTGCAAGTGTGTGGTTGTGAGTTCAATCCCTGGTACTGATTAAAATAAAAAAAAATAATAATGCTCCATTAATTTTAACTTTTTCTCAACTTGACAAAGGCAGATGTAAACCAAAATTAGAGGTTCTTTTTTATGTTTGCTGGGTAAATGGTTTCATTCATAGTCTGTGCAGAATGAAGCTCACAAAAATTAACAAATGGAACTCCTGAGAGTGTGGAGTGGGAAGGGGTCTGTGTCAGTGCTCCACCCACATGTCACTGTGGCAACTGAATGCCCTTCCTCTTGGTCACTGGCTGCCAGGGCGACAGAGACAGCACTGCATCCACTGGACAGGAGGCTGGGAAAGCAGCCTTCACAGTGAGCAGGATGAACATGGACCTTCCTTTTTGCATGAATCTGGGCAGGTTATGCTAATGAAAGAGTTGAGGAAAATGAGTTTAAAATGCTCGAGTTTTCTATAGTGCTTTTTTTGACTTGTCTGGAATGTCATATATAGTGGGTATACCAGTTAGGGTTCACCGGAGGAACAGATTTAACACAAAATACATATATGATATATATAGGATTTACAAGGTAGACCTACAGTGGCTGCCTGCAGTCAGGGGTGGAAGAAAGCAAAAGGGCCATTTGTGTGCTGGGGAATCAGAGGATCCGGTCTAGAGTCAAAGGTTGGGAGCCTACTGCAGACCAGGTGTGAGTCTGTAGCAGGAAACCAAAGGGTCTGCCCTGAAGTGTCTGCGCTGAAAGCCTGGAGATGGACATCAAAGGCGACTGCCAACACTGGAGCACCTCTGAATAAATGGAAGCGAGACTTCCTGCTTTTCTGTTTTATTCCATCCAGGCTGCAAGCCTGTTGGTTGGTGCCACTTACACCTAGGGCATGTCTTGTGTCTTCAGTAAGTCAATCATCAGGACACACCCAGAACTGTGCTAAACCAATCAGCTAGGTATTTATTCAGGTTGACATCACCTATCGCAGTGTGCTATGCTAAGAATATACCAGTATGCTGTGGGTTCATGGTCCTTGACCTCTGTGGCACCAGGGACTGGTTTCCTGGGAGACAGTTTTTCCAAGAGATGAGGGGTGGTTGTGGAGTGGGAAGAATGGTTTCAGGATGATTCAATGGAGCACACACCCTAGACAGATCCCTCCCAGGGGCAGTTCACAGTCAGGTTTATGCTCCTGCAAGAATCCAATGCTGCTGCAGAAATGCAGATGGGGAGTGTCTGCAAATACAGAAGCTCTTTTTACTGGCCTGCTGCTTACTCCTACTGTGTGGCCTGGCTCCTAACTGGCCATGGACAGACCCCAGTCCATGGGATGGAATGGGGTTTGGGATCCTGGTCTAGGTGGGATGAAGAAAAATGAGAATAAGGGAGATTGTTATAAACACTTTTTGCCAACTAGTAGTTCAAATTAGTACTAAGCCAAGTCCTCCCAGATCCCAGAAGGTTTTTGTCCTGCTTGAGGAAGGCTTTGTGAAAATATCAAAGTGCCTCCAACAGAAGCTCCTTACAAAATTATTTTAATAAACATGTCAGTAAATTACAGCTTAAATCATGCCATTGTGTTGTAGTTCTCACTGTAGAAGCTTCATGCACCTTTTGTTAAATCTATATTTTGTGAATTTTAATGCTTCAGAAATGGTGATGGTTTTGCTGGACACAGTTGCACATGTCTCTGTAATCACAGCACCCTGGGAGGCTGAGGGAGGAGGATAATAAGGTCCAGTCCAGGTTGGGCAACTTAATGACTTAACAAAACCTTATCTCAAAATTAAAAACACAACAAAACAAAAAAACACTGGGGATGTAGCTCAGTGCGAATCCTCTGTATTGAAAAAAATTGGTTTTATGATATGTATGATATTTATTTGTTTTTCTTACCTTTTAACACAACAATTCTGAATAGAAGTGCTGAAAGCATCTTTGCTACAGTCAGGGGAAAATTCAGTGTTTCATTGTTAAATATTACTGTCTAGTTTTTTCTTTGGTATCTTATCAAGAAATTCCTTTCTCATCATAATTTATTAAAAGGTTTTGCTTTTTCAGTCATGATAGGCATTGAATTTTGTCAGAAGTTTGGTTGTATTTATTGAGATGATATAGGTTTTTCCTTTAATTTCTGTTAAAGTAGCAAATAGCACCTATCGATTTTCAAATGTTAGAAGCCTGCTTCCCTGGAATAAAACCGAGTTAGGATAGATTATCCTTTCTTTTTATGTCCTGCTTCTGTCAACTCGCTAACATTTTGTCAAGGATTTTTGCATCATGAGGAATTTTGCTCTCCAATTTTCTTTGCCTGTAATGTATGTCAAGTTTTTGGCAGGGTTATACTGCTTCACAAAATGAGTCGGGAATAGTTTCTATTTTCTAAGAGAGTCTGTATAAATTAATATTATTTTTTCCTTAAATTTTTGGTAGAACTTTCAAAGGAAACCATCTGGACCTATGGTTTTTACTGAAGGAAATCTTCTGCTTGTCAATTTAACTTTTAAAATTAATGTACAGTTACTCTGAGTTTTAATTTTTTTGTGACAGTTTGGTGGGTTGTGTTTTTCAAGGCAGTCCTTTTTGTCTAAAGTGTTGACTTATTGGCATAGAGTTGACATGTGGATCTGTGGTCATGCCTTTCTTTTTTTGTTTCTCTCTCTCTCTTTTTATGTTGTAATGTGTGCTTTGCCTCCAGTGTTATTCCTGATCAGCCTGCCTGCAGCATTCCCAGAAGGACCTTGGGGCAGTGTTCCTTTCTCCTAGGAAGAGCAAAAAGGGTGGCCTTTCAGCATCCTCTTCCCTCTTCTATTTCCCACTGTCCACACAGTGATACACACTTGACAGATAATGCAGAACCTACCTAAGAGATCCTTCATTGTCTCAGTGAGAGGTTTCTGAAAATGTTTTATGGGCAGTGACAGTTTGTAGACTTGGGGAAATATAAATACATACCTACTTATTAATTACTAATAATTGTACATATATTTCAAATCAAACTCTATATTGAGTTTTTAGTGTTAATATACATTAATCCATGTATGCTGGGGCCAGGGGCCAAGGGAAATTTTCTTTTCTTTTTTCTTTTTTTTATCTTTTTGAGACAGGGTCTTACTATGCAGTTCGGGCTGGCCTTGCACTTACTTTGTAGCTGCTCTCGAACTTGCAATGATCCTCCTGCCTCAGCCTCCTGAGTGCTGGGATTACAGGCATGCGCCACCATGCCCGGCTTTTTCCAAGGGAGATGTTCATGGGTCAAGTCCCCAGGGTGGAGAACATATGTGCAGCAGACATCAGCAACACAGCAGTAGCAGGAAGCAGGGCAGCTTGCATCTTTATTGAGTCTTATATATGCTGTTGTCACATATTTACATTCATATATACTGATAACTGTGTAGCACACATATGGTTATCTCATGCTACGTCATGGTTACATGAGTGTAACCCGCTGTGCGCCTGCACTATGCAGTGAGTTCATGTCCTTACATGTCCTCAGTTGCCCTGAGCTTTGAGGCACTCCAGAGTGGTTCCCTATGACACATATACACACATTAAATTTTAATAAGCTTTACCATTTTATTTACAATGTTGTGCAACTATCACCTCTAGTTTCAAGGCTTTTTCTTCATCCCAAACTCAGTAGCTGTTAAACAATAACTCCCCAGTGCTCCTTTCCCCTAGGCCCTGGTAACTTGTATTCTACTTGTTGTAGGATCATTTGACTATTCTTGATACTTCATATAAGGAGAAGCAATGTTTGTCTTATTCTACTTAATGTGGGCTGTTCCCTACATGGTCCTGGGAATTCAACACAGGGAGTGCTGAATTACACCTACTGCCCTTTTTATTTTGAGATAGTGTCTTGAGATAGGAGGCCAGGGCATGGAGCAGTTGGCTGGAGCAGTTGGCTATGACCTGACTAGAAAAGACACTTGTTAACCATGGGTGCAGAGCAGCAGCTCCTGAGCCTGAGGAGATCAAGCTGAACCAGGCAGCGGGTACCAGTCACCTAACACAAGAACACGCTGAAAATGACACCTTATATCAATGTTCTGACACAAGAACAAGTGACGCCAAGCATCCGATGCCAATTGTCCAGCATGTGATCAAGTGAGGCTGGCTGGTTCAACTATCAAAGAAAACATGAAAAGATGGCAGCGACTGACTTTGCCACCACTGCCCCCTCGTTCTTACAGTGCTTCATTCTACTTGCTGGATGCATCTTCTTCCTTTGAAATGCCCTTTTCTCCTTGAGCACTCTTCTTATTTTTGTCATAAGATAAATGTTAGTCTTTCATATTCACCAACTGTTCTGTCCAATTCACTGAATGGACAATAAGAATCTGGAAAGCACGGCTGGTTCCTTTGCCATCCAGTTAACTTGTTCAAGCTGACCAGTGACTTGTTCAAGCCGATCTTGGACTTGTGATCTTCTTGTCTCAGCTTCCAGAGTAGCTGGGATTACATGCATGCTCCATGGTGCCTGGTTTAGCGTAATGTGCTTCAGGTTCATCCATGTTGTAATGTATATTAGAATTGCATTCCTTCCTTCGTGGATAATATGCCATTGTTCACCCGTTTGTCCTTTGATAAGACACTTGGTTTGTTTTCTCTTTAAAAAACTTTTTATCTATTTATAATTGCAGTGCTGAGGATTGAAACTAGTGCCTCATGCATGCTAGGCAAGCACTCAACTACTGAGTTACATCTCCAGCAGGTTTTTTTCTTTTTGACTAATGTGGATAGTGCTGCTGTGGACATTAGTGTACAGGTACTGTTTGAGTCCCTGCGTTCAATGCTCTTGTCCAAATGCACAGGATGTCTTAGTCACATTCCTCATTGCTAGGGCAAAACACCTGGCCCGAAATTTAAAGGAAGAGGTTTATTTTGCCTAACTTCAGAAGTTTCAGTTCCCATTCGGCAGGCTTAAATGCAGAAATGGCATGGCAGAGAGGCTTGGATGGGGAAAAGTTGCTCACATCACACAGGTCAGAGGCCAGAAAGAGAAGGCGGGAGCCACAGAGAGATCATGGGCCCCACGACCTGCTTCTGGCTAAGCTCTGCTCCTAACAGCAAGACAGCTATGGAAAACACCTGCATGACTGAATCATCTAAAAGCCCTGCCTCTGAGTGCATGAAGTTCTTGGGGGACATCTAAATACAACATAAAACACAGAATTAGAATTACTGGATCAAATGGTAATTCCATTTTTAACTTTTTGAGGAACTGCCAATAGTTTTATACAGTGGCCATACCATCTGCATACCTCTCCTTCATCAGATACATAATTTACAAATACCTGCTCTCATTCTGTGGGCTGTGTTTTCACTCTTTTAATAGTGTCTCTGATGATTAATTTTATGATTAACTTGACTGGGTCCACAGAGTGCCGATATTTGATTAAACATTTCTAGGTGTAAGTTGCTGTGACCTATGTGGGAGCAGGATCTTGAGAAGGGGTGATGAGAGATTAAGAAAAAACTATAGACATAGGCTAAAAGGAAAGCTGGGGCCAGATGGGACCTCTCTGATGGAGAGCCAGGGACAATATCTCTGCCCCACCATCTTTATTTATATAAAGTAAAAAAAAAGAGGAAAAACTGTGTGATAGGTTTGAGAGTGCAAGGTCTTAGTATTTTGCTGAGAACATTGAAAGTGAAAACATTCTCACAGCTCTCTGTGCTACAGTTAACAAAGAAGAACACCAAGGCCGGACACCTGTTGATATGCAACTAAGCTAGTGGTCAACTTGTTTACAGTCTGCCTCTGGCATTCGTGTCCTTGGGACAGGCTTTCCTCTAGTCTCAAAGAATTACTGATCTCAGGCTCAGCCAGGGCTTAACTGCTTCCCACAGTAAGTGTGGTGGTGCTTCTGTACACTACCATTTGAATGGCTAGGCAGAATAAAACCGATCCCTCGTCCCAATACAGGTGGGCATAAACCAACCCACTGAGGGCCTAAGTAGAAGAAAAAGGTAAGATAGGGAGAATTTGTTCTCTGTACCTTGTTCCTTCAGCTTGGATATTGTCTTGTCCTGCCGTTGGCCTGGTACTCACACCATCAGTCCTTCCAGCTCTCAGGCCTT
Organism: Dolichotis patagonum; assembly: GCA_004027295.1. Classification (NCBI taxonomy): domain Eukaryota; kingdom Metazoa; phylum Chordata; class Mammalia; order Rodentia; family Caviidae; genus Dolichotis; species Dolichotis patagonum. The sequence continues at coordinate 17,976 of PVJX010029238.1, forward strand.
CCTGCTTGGCCTAGAACTGCAATGTTGGCTGTCCTGAGTTACAGCATTCTGATGGCAGATCATGGAATTTCTGTGTCTCTATGATACGCACCAATTCTTTATAATCTCTCTCCTGTATGTTCTATCTATATCCACCACCTTATTGGTTCTTGGAGAATCCTAATGTAGGTGTCTTTTGATGCATAAGTCTTTGATTTTGATGAAGTACAATTTTCCCATTTTCGTTTTGTATTTTCAAAATTTATTTTTTCTTGAACGAGAGCCTTGTTATGTAGTTTATGCTGGCCTTAAACTCATTATGTAGCCCAGGTTCATCTGTAATTAGCAGCAATCCTGCCTCAGCCTTCTGAGTGCTGGGATTACAGGCAGGTGTGCACCACCACACCTAGTGATTTCATGAGGTACTTTATAGGGCTAATCTCTGTTAATTTTTCTTTTACAATCCTTCCTGCTCTTTTTGCATGATCATCTTTCCATCTGAACTTTAGAATTAGCCTCACTAGTTAAAATGAAATCTCCTTGGTATATTTATTGAGATTACATGTAAAACGCATAGGCATCTTTATAATACTGGGTGCACAGGCATCTTCATAATCCGGAATATTCTTTAAGTGCACATACATTTTCATAATCATGTCTTCATTTTCCTTCCACAGAAACTTTGTATAGGTGGTAATATTTGTATTTAGTTTATTCACTGGTGTCTTTTAAAATTAGAAGATCTTTTTTTCTGTATTTCATGACATATTGTTGGTTACATGGAAATTTTCCTAGGATGCTATGTTGTTGCCTGTCTTAGTGTGATGTCAAATAAACATAAAATGACCAGTCTAACATTCAAGAAAAAGATTTAAAAGCAAAATAAATCTTAAAAAAATACATAAAAATACCTAAACCAGGTAGGAGTGAGACCGTTTTCCCAGAGAAAAAGGTACACTGTTTTGGATTAATTCAGAATTGCTAGTTTCCTGCTTTTTCATTACAGTTCCAAAGAACTGTTGAATTTGTATACTATTTTCAACACCATTTTGAAACTATTATAACGTTTTTATAATCTAACAAGCAAATGTTGTCATGGTGTGGTTTGCCTCATCGCTATTCTCCATTAAGTTTCTCAGGATGAGACGCAAGCATTCGGGCAAATGACAAGACACACGTGTCCCTCACTGATGAAACCAGCCCCAGAGGACCAGCGTGCCGTCAAGAGTGCCCTGTGCGGCATCCTCAAGGTAGGCTCTGCCATCTGCTGGTACCAAGTGACAACCAGAAGCCTCTCCCCTGTCAGCCCTCACACAGGGGTGACCAGGAAAGGCAGAGCAGACACAAGCTTCCTCTGTAAGAAGGCACCTGCAATGCCCCACCCTTCGCTCATTCTTCCTCATCGGGGAAACGGGTACAGGGCAGGGCAAGGCTGGGACTGTCACAGAAGGAAAACCCACAAATGACAGGCAGGGTTGGTCCTTCAGTAGTAAGCAAAGCTGACAAAGAATAGTGTATGTTTAGGGATCAAAAGTTCATACACAATTTTTGGACAGGAGTATCAAATATTAGATTTTGAAGTTTAGGCAGAAATTCGAACCGTATGTACTTTCAGCTCATGCATATGTGACACTGTAGAAAATCTTACCAGATCTAATCTGCAGGAGAACAGATCACAAATTTCCTGCCCCTCTCTGTACATGCATGTGAGACTAAAAATTGTGAATAAATGGTTGCCTTTATCACGCAGCTTTAAATTCGGAGTGACGTTGTTTAAAGCCCTCTCTTCTGTTCCCTTTTTGTATGTGGGACTGAACTCAGGGCCTCTGCACTGAGCTACATCATCAGCCCTTAATTTTTTGTGAGCAGGTCTTGCTAAATTGCCCAGGGTGGCCCAAACTTGCTATCCTCCTTCCTCAGCTTCCCAGAGTGCTATGGCTATGGGTGTGGGCTATCACACCTGCTTGCTTTTCTTACGGGCAAGGACCTACCTTCTTTGAATAAAGGTAGTTAATCTTGAAGTTCTGTTATTCGTGTAACTACTGTGAACTCATACGGGGTTAAACATATCAGTATTCAGAGGGGAGGTGGGTGATGAGTAGCTGAATCTGCTACAGTCATCACAGGCTGTTCTGAGTTGAGTTTGGCAATGGCTAAGTTTACTGAATGATTCCTGTATGAAAGGTGGTTTTTTTTTTTTTTTTTTTTTGACAGTCTTGCTATGTAGTTTAGGCTGGCCTTGAATTCATAGTTATCCTCCTGCCTCAGCCTCTCCAGTGCTGCTGGGATTACAGGTGTGCACCACCACACCTGGCTAAATTCTCTTATAAAACGAGAAGCTGAGATCTAAGAAGTTACACAGCTGGGATACAGAAGGGGACAACGAGGCCAGGCAGTGGGCTTCTGGAGCCCACATCTTTAAAACCACTCCACTGCATGTCAGTCCTGAAAGTACTTGGCTCAGTCTGGGAATGACCTGCCTCAAACAGGCTGCGATGGCCGCTCAGAAGCGCTGCTGGCTGCTGGACAGGCTTCTGTTATTTCACTGCTGTGGGAGGGCATTCTGAAATGAGACGAGGTATGGGTGATTTTGGCGGAGGTTGGCTGACTAATTAAGGAAGTGGAATCGTGCAGCCGCAGCCTTCCCTTGGCCTCTGCAGTGGGGTCATGCTTCTGAATTACAGGATCCAGACTCAGTGATGTACAGAGCACCAGCTACTAACCTGCCATGGGAAGACATGGCCTTCTGGACAGCAAACAGAACGGTCACTGCTCAGAGACTGTCTATATACCAAGGCTCTTAGAACTCTCTGTCTGCTGAATTCAAGGGTGAGAGGAATGGGAAAGCCTGGTGCTGATGTTAGGAATCCGAGGAATGCAGCTTGACCAACAAAAGCACAGGGCCGCCCAGAGGCAATGAGTTGAGAAATAAGCACTACAGCTTCAGAGGCACTGTACTGCGCATGGCCTCGGTGTGCTGCAAGGAAGGTAGATAATGGGTATTTACAGAGCTGACCCTCCCACTTATACGTGGAATCTTAACGACAACAACATCAACAGGAAATACAGTGAATTGTGGAAAATGGTGGCTACCAGAAACAAGGGAAAGGAGGAAGTATGAAGATTTTAGGTCAAAGGAGACAAAGCTGGAGATACGCGGGATGAGCTCAAATGTCCAAGAGCGGAACTGACAGTACCGTACTGCATTTGGGGCTTTTGCTGGGAGTAACCCTTTCTATGCTCTTGCTGTACACACAGACACACTCGGAGACCATGTGGCTATGTTAATTTACTTGACCACAGTAATCATTTCACCACATATATCTACATATATGTCATGGTACACATTTTAAGTAAAAAAGAGAAACAGCTGTTTAGCATACTTTGAGGAGTGTATTTCCAGCATCCTGAAAGGTGTCTGAAAATAGCTATTCAAGTTTGATAAAGTGCTTTCTCTCTCTCTCTCTGACAGGCTCTCACTATGTAGTTTAGCCTGGCCTTGAAATATGTAGCCCAGGTTGGCCTCGAACTCATGACATTCCCCCCCCCCCCGCAGCCTCCTGTTGTTGGGATTACAGTTTACCCAGTTTTTCAGCTGAAGTGCTTTCTCTTAGGATACTTGGCGAATGAGGAGATCTTCCATGTGCACACCCGAAACACAGCGCTGACTGTAAACTGCTGGTGGGATGATGACTGTTACTAGTGATTCAGGACCACTGCTGCCAAAGCAAAACAAAGTTCAGGAGAGACCCCATGGGAAGAATGACAGACATTGATTAAGAGCTCTCTGAGAACCTAGGACATATAAAGAGTGATGCCTACAGAAAATGTTTCTAAAGGGATAAAACTGAGTCAAAAGAGAATTGTGAAGGCTGGAATTACACCCCTCCCCCACAGCGGGAAGTATACACTTATCAAGAGTCAGACGTAGGCCTGCACTTACATTTAACTCAAGTGTTTTCGAATCTCACGCTTCAGGGACATCTGTATGCGCACTCATTCTGTCACTGGCACTCACAACACAAATGACTGACTAAATAGCGTCCTACTTTGGAATGAGCAGATATAATTTCGTAATTTGGTTTTATTTAATATGTAGGGGACTGAAGTGTATTCTTCAAGGAAACAATCACACAGACCTAAATAATGACACCTAAAAAATCTGAGTCTTTGATAAAAGAAACTGATGCTATTTATTCAACCTGAGTTACCATGATGAGTCACATTTGAGGTCCAAATCAATGACCTCAAGACACTGCAACTGGAAACAATTAGATCTCAAATCTTTTAAAAAACTTCGAAACACACCGTTTAACTTCTTTTAGCATACAGCATAGTTTACTCATAAAATAATGCCTATTTATAGAACTCAACAGTTTTCAAAATTTAAAAATAAATAGCACAATTTTGCAATTCTGATTTTACAAGAACACAACCTTTCTGGCATGTAGTGTTTCACAAAAACAGGAAGTTCCACCCGTCTGTTTTCTTCTTCTCCACGCAAATAAGCATCCATACTATTAGTCTTTGGAAACCAAGTCAGAGACAAGAAAAATTCACAGCAAAATAGAATTACTTCAAAATGGGGTCTGGTGCCATCTAGTGAGTGACAACAGCAATGCGTACTCGAGTTGAGGATCAGCCTCGAAGTCCCAGTCAGGACAGCACACTGTGCTCTCGGCTAACGCGCAACGCTGCAGGCACACATGCAGAAGGCCTGAAAACTGCGTGCGAAATGAGAAGCTGAGCTGAGCTGATGGGGGTTCTTTCTCCTACATGCCACGAGAACTTTTACTATCCAGGAAGAGAAATTAATAGGTAGTTACAAAGGCATACTGGGGCAGGGGCTTTGGCAAATGGAGAAAACAAGAAGTTTCCAAACCAAAAAAACCCCCCAAAAAACCAACCAAAGAAACAAACAAAAAGTTCCAAAACCAACAGTTAATCTGTCAGGCAGGAGCTCATGGTGTTAAATACCTGTTGGCAGTGCAAGTAGGGGGGGAACAACCTACTCTGGCCTTTGGAGTTGTTTCTTTTAGATAAAGCTTCCCAGAGAAAACTGCAATGAACTCACAGGACTGGTTTAAACCAGCCCAAATCACCCAGCCACTCTTCTGCCTGAGAGTATATGTTGCTCAATATACTGCATGCTAAATCCTCCACTCCACAGGCATTCTCCTCCCCATTTTCTGTTGTCTTTTTGCTACAGGGTTTCACTATGCAGTTCAGGCTGCCTTGAACTCACTTTGCAGCCCAGGCAGGCCTCAAACATGCAGTGACCCTCCTGCCTCAGCCTCTTGAGTGCTGGGATTACAGGCTTACAACTGCATGCCTTGCAATGCTCCATTGTCAAACATGCAAGATATGAACCATGATCTTTAACTGCACATGTGCAATACACCAGCCTCAGG